>JBBAXF010000012.1:4308263-4442580 GCA_037837765.1 Delichon dasypus | reverse complement strand
GTGCCGGTCCCGGTGCGGTACCGGAGGGGGGTCCCGGTGCAATTTCGGGGTCCCGATGCGCTGTCACGGGGGTGCCCGGTGCCGGAGGAGGGGTCCCGGTGCAGGATCTGGGTCCCGGTGCCGGTATCTCCGGTGCGGTACCGGGAGGGTTCCGGCGCGGTCCCGGGGGGATCCCGGTGCAGCATCGGCGTCGCGGAGCGCTGCCGGGGGCGCTCCCGGTGCCCGTGCCGGTCTCTCCGGTGCGCGGGGCGGGGCCGGGGCGGGGCCGTTCCCGTCGGGCGGGGCCGTTCTCGCCGCTCGCCCCGACCGCGGCCCCGGCCCCGGTACCGGCCCCGCCCGCCGGGCCCAGCCCCGCCAGCACCGGCACCGCCGGGACCCCCCCCGGCACCGGGACCCCCCCGGCATCACCCGCATCGCCGGGCGAGGGGCCCGGAGCCCCCCCAGGTACCGGCACCGGCACGGGCAGGCCGGGGGGGGAGGGCGGGGGCAGCACCGGGGATGCGCCGGGATGGGGGGGGGGGGGCAGCGGGGCTGCGGCGGGGCCGGGGGGGGGCTCAGGGACCCCCCCCCATCACCGGGACCCCCCCCATCACCGGGACACCCCCCCATCACCGGGACCCCCCCCAGGCCCGGGGGGGCCGCGCCCTCCCCTCCCCTCCCCCGCTCGGGCTCGGGGTCCCCGGGGGGGGCTCTGGGGGGGGGGAGGGGGGGTGGTTTGGGGGGGGGAGGGGACGCGCGCGGCCGCTCGCACACGCGCGTGCACGCGCCTGACCCCCCCCCCTCCCCTCCCTTCCCCCCCTCCCCGCAGCCGTGCACGCGCCCCGCGCGCGCGCGCTCGTGACCTCTTCCACGCGCGCGCGTGCAGACGGCGGCAGGTGCGTGTGCGCGCGCCCGCGCCTCCCACCCCCCCCCCCGCCTTTCCCCCCCCCCCCCCGCCCCCGTCACGCACCGTCCCCATGTCGCGACAGGGCGCCGTGTCCCGACATGACGCGCCGGCGGCGGCGCTGTTTCGGCCCCGCTCCCCTCCTCCCGCACCGCGCTGTCGCGACACGGGGCCGCCGCTGTCGCACGTCGCGAACGACAACCTCCACCCCCCCCCCCCCCCCCGGCTTTGTCCCGAGCCCCCCCCAGCCCGGGGTCGCCGCTCCTGCCTCAGTTTCCCCGGGGGTGCGGAGGGGGGGGAGGCTCCATCCCTTACCGGGATGACGTCACCGAGTGACGTGATGTCACCACGGGGGGACACGCGCGACACCTGGAGGGGCGGGGTCGCGTCCCCCCCCCCCCCCCCCCCGCGCGGGTCCCTCGAGGTGACGTTGTGCCCCTCCCCCGCCGCCCCCGGTGGCATTTCGGTGATGACGTCATCGCCGGGAGCGCTGTTGCCATGGCAACTCCCCCCCCCCCCCCCCCGGGGACCCCTCGTGCCTCAGTTTACCCCGCGGGGGGGGGGGGGGGGTGCGAGGGGGGCACACGCGTGTGCAAAGGGGGTCCCGGGTGGGTTTGGGGCTCTCTGTGGGTCCGGGGGGGCTCACGTGGGTGCGAAGGGGCCCAAGACCGTGGTCAGGGGTGTGAGCGGGTGCTGAGGGGCTCGCCCCAATTCCGGGGGTCCCGGGGGCTGACCCTGATCCGGGTGTTCTGAGGGCTCACCCCAATTCCAGGGGCTGACCCTGATCCGGGTGTCCAGCCCCTCTCTCCCCAATTCCGGGGGTCCCGGGGGCTGACCCTGATCTGGGTGTTCCGAGGGCTCACCCCAGTTCCGGGGGTCTCAGCCCCACTCACCCCAATTCCCGGGGGTACCGGGCTCACCCCAGTCCCACTGTCCAGTCCCGCTGACCCCAATCCCACTGTCCAGCCTCTCTCACCCCAGTCCTGGGTCCCAGGTTCATCCCATTCTGGGGGTCCCAGCCCCACAGACCCCAATTCCAGGGGTCCCGGGCTCACTCCATTCCCACTGTCCAGCCCCTCTCACCCCAATTCCAGGGGTCCCGGGCTCACCCCACTCCCAGGTCCCAGGCTCACCCCAATTCCCGGGGGTCCCAGGCTCACCCCAATTCCTGGGGGTCCTGGGCTCACCCCAATCCCAGGTCCCAGCCCCACAGACCCCAATTCCTGGGGGTCCTGGGCTCACCCCATTCCCACTGTCCAGCCCCGCTGACCCCGCTCCCGCCGTCCAGCCCCGCTGACCGCTCCGGCTCCGGCCATGGCCTGCCTGCACGAGACCCGCACTCCGTCGCCGTCGCTGGCGCTGCCGTCGGACGGGACCCCCGAGCAGGAGCTGACCCCCACGCAGTGCGTGCTGCGGGATGTGCTGCCCGCCCCCAGCGCCGCCCCCGAGGCCTGGCCCCGCCGGGGGGGACCCCGGCCCCCCGAGCTGGGCCCCGAGGCCGCGGGGCCGCTGGCGGCCGACGCCGCGCACCTGCGCTGCCAGGCCGGGGGCGGCTTCCTGGAGGGGCTCTTCGGGTGCCTGAAGCCCGTGTGGACCATGATCGGCAAAGCCTACGCGGCCGAGCACAAACACCCCCCCGAGGGTGAGCCCGGCGCCGCGGGGAGCGGCGGGCAAGGGGTTAAAATGGGGGGTAAAGATGGGGAGAAGGGGTTAAAAGTGGGGAAGGGGTAAAGGGGAGGTAATGGGTAAAGGAGGGGTGAATGTGGGGGAGAAGGGGTGAAAATGGGGTGAAAATGGGGTAAAGAGGGTAAAAATGGGGTTTTGAAGGAGAGTCCAAAGGAGAGTCCAGAGGGGTAAAGGACGGGGTGAGAGGAGAAAAGAGGGGGCGCGGGGGGAAAAGGAGGGTCCGGGGGGAAAAGGAAGAGGCAGGGGGGCAAAGGAAGGGTGTGAGGGTGCGGGTGCCATGGTTGGGGGCCCGGTGCCATGGTTGGGGGCCCGGTGCCGTGGTTGGAGGTCCAGGGGGTGCAGGTGCCATGGTTGGGGGCCTGGTGCCGTGGTTGGGGGTCCAGGGGGTGCAGGTGCCATGGTTGGGGGTCCGTGGGTGCCGCAGACCCCTGGGAGGTGCCGTTCGAGGAGATCCTGGACCTGCAGTGGGTGGGCAGCGGGGCGCAGGGCGCCGTGTTCCTGGGCCGCTTCCACGGCGAGGAGGTGGCCGTGAAGAAGGTGCGGGACCTCAAGGAGACCGACATCAAACACCTGCGCAAGCTCAAGCACCCCAACATCATCACCTTCAAGTGAGCGGGGGGCTGCGGGCGCTGCCGGGGGCGTGGGGACACTGAGGGCGTGGGCATGGAATGGGCATGGAATGGACACGGCATGGGCATGGAGCGTGCTGGAACATGGGCAGAGCACGGAAACAGCGCAGGCACGGCACGGACACGGCACGGGCATGGAATGGGCATGGAATGGGCATGGAATGGGCATGGAATGGGCATGGAATGGACATGGCATGGGCATGGAATGGACACGGCATGGGCATGGAATGGGCATGGAATGGGCATGGAATGGGCACGGCATGGGCATGGAATGGGCATGGAATGGACACAGCATGGGCATGGAATGGGCATGGAATGGGCATGGAATGGGGCATGGAGCATGGTGGAACATGGGTACAGCACGGAAGCAGCGCAGGCATGGCACGGACACGGCACGGACGCGGCACAGACACGGCATGGACACAGCATGGGCATGGAATGGGCATGGAATGGGGCATGGAGCATGCTGGAACATGGGCACAGCATGGAAACAACACAGGCACAGCATGGACACGGCATGGGCATGGAATGGGAACAGCATGGGCACAGCATGGGCATGGCACAGACATGGCATGGATGCAGCATGGGCATGGCATGGACATGGAATGGACGCGGAATGGGCACAGCATGGACGTGGCATGGATGCAACGTGGACGTGGCGTGGATACGGAATGGGCACAGCACGGACACGGCCCTGGCACAGCCGCAGAGGTCACACGGACACTCCAGGGCCGCGGGCACCCCCGGCACGGCACGGAGCGAGGGCCGGGGGCACCCTTGGGTGGGTGTCCCCGGGCAGAGCGGCGGCCCCGGCGGGCGCTGAGGTGCCGCTGTGCCCGCAGGGGCGTGTGCACCCAGGCCCCCTGTTACTGCATCATCATGGAGTTCTGCGCCCAGGGGCAGCTCTACGAGGTGCTGCGCGCCGGCCGCAAGGTCACCCCCTCGCTGCTGGTCGACTGGTCCATGGGCATCGCCGGCGGCATGAACTACCTGCACCTGCACAAGATCATCCATCGGGACCTCAAGTCGCCCAAGTGAGCCGGGCACGGGGCTCGGAGCACCCCTGGGTGCCCCCGGGTGTGGGGTGGGTGCACGGCGGGGCCGTGCCGGGGCGGCGGCGTGTCCTTGGCGGTGCCGTGTCCCTCCTGGCGCTGTGCCCGTGGGGGTGCGTGTCCCTGAGTGGTGTCACCGTGGCAGTGCCGCTCCTGGGGCTCTGTGCCCGTGGTGGTGGCGTCCCCTCATCAGGGCCACGCTGATGGCATCGCCTGCCCGTGGCGGGGCCGTGTCCGTTTCGGAATCACGTCCATGCTGGTGCCATCTCCATGCTGGTGCTGTCCCATGGCAGTACCGTGTCCGTGTCCCGTGTTGGTGCCATGGCCACTCTGGTGCTGTCCCGTAGCCGGGCTGTGTCCACGCTGGCCCTGTCCCATGTAACTGGTGTCCCGTGTCGGTGGTGTCCCCTGCTCTGTCCCTGTTGGTGCTGTCACCTTTCCTGTCCCTGTCAGTGCTGTCCCGTCCTGTCCATGCTGTCACTGTCCCCTGTCCCCGTCCCTGTGCCCTCGCTGTCCCCTGCTCTGTCAGTGCCATCGCTGTCCCCGTCCCTGTGCCATCTCTGTCCACATCCCTGTGCCATCGCTGTCCCCTGCCCCATCCATGCTGTCACTGTCCCCTGTCCCCGTCCCTGTGCCCTCGCTGTCCCCTGCTCTGTCAGTGCCATCGCTGTCCCCGTCCCTGTGCCATCTCTGTCCACATCCCTGTGCCCTCGCTGTCCCCTGCTCTGTCAGTGCCATCGCTGTCCCCTGCCCCGTCCCCGTGCCCTCGCCGTCCCCGGCCCCGTCGGCGCCGTGCCGTGACGCGCTGGTGCTCGCAGCAGCGGTTGCGTGCCCGCGGCGGTGCCGTGCCCGTGCCCGTGGGCGCCGTTGGCGTGGCGCTGAGCGCGTGTCCCCAGCATGCTCATCACCTACGACGACGTGGTGAAGATCTCGGACTTCGGCACCTCCAAGGAGCTCATCGACAAGAGCACCAAGATGTCCTTTGCCGGCACCGTGGCCTGGATGGCCCCCGAGGTCATCCGCAACGAGCCCGTCTCCGAGAAGGTGGACATCTGGTGAGGCTGCGGGGACGCCGGGGACGCTGAGCTCTGGTGGCTCTGGGGACACGGCCACGGCCGGCAGCGGGGACAGGAGACCTTGCGGGGACGCCGAGGACACGGCGGGGACCAGAGATCGGGACGCTGGGGACACTGGGAGTGACCCCGCAGGGCCGGGGGACGCCGGGGGACGGCGGGAGGCCGCGGTGGGTGACGGGGCCGTGGGTGCCCGCAGGTCCTTCGGGGTGGTGCTGTGGGAGCTGCTGACGGGCGAGATCCCCTACAAGGACGTGGACTCGTCGGCCATCATCTGGGGCGTGGGCAGCAACAGCCTCCACCTGCCCGTGCCCTCCAGCTGCCCCGACGGCTTCAAGGTGCTGCTGCGCCAGTGCTGGTGAGCGCCCGCGGGGACACCCCGAGGGACACCCCGGGGACACCCCGAGGACACCCCGAGGGACACCCCGGGGATACCCCGAGGGACACCCCGGGGACCCCACCGGAGACGGGGCCACGGGGCCGGCACCAGGGACCCGGGTGGGCAGGGCAGGGGGGGATCCCTGCTTGTAGCGCTGCCCCCCACGTGTCCTGTGCACCCTTCTCTGCCTCTGCTCCCCAAAACCTTCAGGAGCCCCCCTGAGACCCCCCCCAGCACTCCCGGGACCCCCCCAGACCCCGCAGCCCACCCTCAGGGCCGTGTCCTTCCCCAGGAACAGCAAACCCCGGAACCGGCCGTCCTTCCGGCAGATCCTGCTGCACCTCGACATCGCCTCGGCCGATGTCCTCTCCACCCCGCAGGAGACCTACTTCAAATCCCAGGTACCCAAATCCCGGCACCCCGGGAGCCGCTTTCCCAGCCCGCGGTGCCCGGTCCCGCCGGCGGCCGGGGTGGCCGGAGCCCGGTGGCACTGAGGGCGCTGTCCCCGTGCCCCAGGCCGAGTGGAGGGAGGAGGTGAAGCTGCATTTTGAGAAGATCAAGTCGGAGGGGACGTGTCTGCACCGGCTGGAGGAGGAGCTGATCAACCGCCGGCGCGAGGAGCTGCGGTGGGGCCGAGCTGGGGGCACCGGGAAGGGACAAGAGTGGGGGGACGGGGGCGCAGGGAGGGTTGTGGGTCACTGTCCCTGGTCCCACGAGCTCCCCGTGCCCGTTTTCGGCCGTGGGCCTCCCCTGGGCTGGGCGTTCTGACGCCACGCGCGTCCCCCAGGCACGCGCTGGACATCCGGGAGCACTACGAGCGGAAACTGGAGCGCGCCAACAACCTCTACATGGAGCTCAGCGCTCTCATGCTGCAGCTGGAGCTCAAGGAGAAGGAGCTGCTCAGGTGGGTGGGTGAGCAGCACCCCCAAATAACATCCCCAAACAGCACCCCCAAAAAACACCCCCAGCAGCCTCCGTGCCCATCCCGTGGTCGCTCCCTGGTTCCCTTTGCCCACCCCTCGCCCCGTGGCCGCTCCCCCGGCCCCTCTGGCCGTGGGCAGGGCTCGGGTGCCCACGCGCGGCCCGTGGCAGGCGGGAGCAGGCGCTGGAGAAGCGCTACCCCGGGCTCTTCAAGCCGCGGGTGCCGCGGGGGCTCCTGCACGGCAACGCCGTCGAGACCCTCATCAAGAAACGCAACGTCCCCCAGAAGCTCTCGCCCCACGGCAAGCGGTGAGCGGGGGGCCGGGGTCCCTCGGGGCGGGGGGGGGACTTGGGGGGTTTGGGGAGATGGGGGTGCTGGGGGTTTGGGTTGGGGGGCACGGATGTGGGGGCCCAGCAGGGTGGGGGGCTCTGGGGAGCTGGCTGTGGGGTCTTTTGGGGGGGACTGCGTTCTTTGGGCTGGGGGCGTCTGGGGAGGGGGGAGATGCTCGGGCCGTGCAGATGTTTGGGGATCTGGGGTCGTTCCGGGGCCTGGGGGTGTCTGGGTTCTCCAAGGGGAAATGTGCGGGTGCTTGGGGACCTCGGAGCGGGGTCTGGGCTCCTCGGGGGGGTTCTGGGGCTGCGGACGCCGGTGTCCCTCGCAGGGACGGCGCTTCTTCGTGTGCCCCCGGGGTGCCGGTGCCCGGATCCCCCCCTCCACAGCCCTTCCCCGTGTCCCCTCCCCGTGTCCAGCCCCGACATCCTGAAGCCGGAGGTGCTGCTGCCCAAGCTGGACGCGGCCATGGCGCAGGTGGCCCTGCCGGGGTGTCCCAAGGGTCCCCCGTCCCCCGGGCGCAGCCGCCGGGCCAAGGGCCGCCACCGCAAAGCGGGGCCCCGGGGGGGCTGCGGGGAGCCGGGACCCGAGGCCGGAACCCCCCGGGGTCCCCCCGCCGCCGCCGCCAGCCCCGACATCCTCGGGGGCACCCTGGAGGCCGCCGGTGCCCCCCCGGCCGCGGTACCTGACGTGGGGCCCGAGGGAGCCACGGGCACCCAAGGGTCCCCCCCGCCGCAGCCCCCGACTCCCGGGGAGCCGGAACGGGAGAGCGGGGCCGGCCGGGGGGGGAAGGGGGCGGCCGGGCAGCACCTGACCCCCGCGGCTCTGCTGTACCGGGCGGCCGTCACCCGCGGGCAGGTGAGACCCCAGACCCCCGCGTCCCTTTGTGGGGAGGGGGCGAGGAGACCCCAGGGTGGGAGGGAGGGGGATGGAGCCGCTCCGGGGAGGGGGGCGGGGGGCGGGTCAGGACCCGGGGGGCATCGGGAGCGCCCCGACACCCCCTCCCTGTGCCCCCAGAAACGGGGGGTCTCGTCGGAGGAGGAGGAGGGCGAAGTGGACAGCGAGGTGGAGCTGCCGCTGCGGCAGAGGTGGGTGCGGAGCCCCCGAGGGTGCCCGGGAGGGGTCGGGGTGGGGGTCAGGTCAGCACCCCGCCGTCCTCACGCCGTGTCCCTCCCCAGGTGGCCCCCGGGGATGAGCAAGCGCCAGTCGCTGTCGACCTTCAGCTCGGAGAACTTCTCGGACGGGGACGGCGACGAGGGCCACACCAGCGAGCCGTCGCACAGCGCCACGCCCGACGTGGGCAGCACCAACACGGACGAGCGTCCCGACGACCGCTCCGAGGATCTGCTGTCCCAGGGCTCCGAGATCCCGCTGGACGCGGCCCCGCCCGAGGGGCCCGGCCGCCGGCACGGGGGGCTCAGCCCCACCAAGGTGATGCCCCCCGCGCAGGGACGGTCACCGTGGGGTGGGAGGGGTCTCTGAGCCCCCCAGATGGGGCTGGGAAAGGGAAGGGGGTCCCCAGGAATGGTTCCCATGGCATGGCGAGGGGTCTTTGAGCCCCTCAGATGGGGCTGGTGAAGGGAAGGGGGTCCCTGGGACTGGTCTCCGTGGGGTGTGGGGGGGGGTCTCAGCCCCTCAGATGGGGCTGGCAAAGCAGGGGGAGGGCGCGTGGGGTCTCTGAGCCCCCCACATTCTGTTGGCAAAGGGAAGGGGGTCCCCAGGAATGTTCTCCATGGGGTGGGAGGGGGTCTCTGAGCCCCTCAGATGG
Organism: Delichon dasypus; assembly: GCA_037837765.1. Lineage (NCBI taxonomy): Eukaryota > Metazoa > Chordata > Aves > Passeriformes > Hirundinidae > Delichon > Delichon dasypus. The sequence continues at coordinate 4,433,858 of JBBAXF010000012.1, read as the reverse complement.
GGCTGGGGCAGGGAAGGGGCTCCCCAGTCCCCCCAGGAATGGCCTCCATGGGGTGTGGGGGTCTTTGAGCCCCCCAGAATGGGTTAGCAAAGGGAAGGGGGTCCCCAGGAATGGTTCCCATGGGATGTGTGGGGTTCCCCGAGTCCCCAGATGGGGCTGGCGAAGGGAAGGGGGTCCCCAGGAATGGTTCCCATGGGATGTGTGGGGGTCTCTGAGCCCCCCAAATGGGGCTGGCGAAGGGAAGGGGGTCCCTGGGACTGGTCTCCATGGGGTGTGTGGGGGTCTCTGAGCCCCTCAGACGGGGCTGGTGAAGGGAAGGGGGTCCCCAGGCCCCCCCAGGCCCCCCCAGGCCTCGCGGCCGCCCTGTCCCAGCCCCGCTGGTTGTCCCCAGGTCTCCGAGGACTCGGACTGCGACAGCGCGGAGCTGGATCACTCAGGCAGCGGCGAGGGGCCCCCCCGGCCCACGGCCCCCCCGGGCCTGTGACCTGCGTGCGTCCCCCCCCCAGAGCCCCCCCTGCACTCCCTCACTTGTACAGCCCCAAATATTTATATAAATATCTATCGCTCTCTACTGCTGCTGCTGCCTCGGGGCCCCCCCGGGTTGTGTCCGTCCTGCCGGAGCTGTGACCCCACTCCCCGATTGGGGGGATTTGGGGGATTTTGGGGAGGGGGGAGTTTAAGGGGCTGAGCCTCCCCTTCCCGACCGGTGGCACTGGGATGGGGAGGGGGATTCTGTCACTGCTGGAGGCGCCGGGGGAGCGGAACCAAGAGCTCCCGTTTGAAACCAGCCTGGAGGGAAAGGGGAAAGGGGAAAGACCCCCCCAAAAAAATTCATGTGGAGGGTCCAGGATCCCTCCCCAGGACTGGTTCAGCCCAATCCAGTGGGACTCCAAGACCCAACTGGGTGATACTGGGAGCACTGGGTCGCTCCTCCACCTCTGGAAGGATCCCAGACCCCAGCTGGGGAGGTTGATCCCCCTCCAGAACCCAACTGGGCTGTACTGGGAGCTCTGGGTCGCTCCTCCACCCTCTGGAAGGGTCCCAAACCCCAGCTGGGGAGGTTGATCCCTCTCCAGAACCGAACTGGGCCGTACTGGGAGCGCTGGGTCGCTCCTCCACCCTCTGGAAGGATCCCAGCTGGGGAGGTTGATCCCTCTCCAGAACCAAACTGGGCCGTGCTGGGAGCTCTGGGTCGCTCCTCCACCCTCTGGAAGGATCCCAGACCCCAGCTGGGGAGGTTGATCCCTCTCCAGAACCGAACTGGGCCGTACTGGGAGCACTGGGAAGAGCCGGGGGGGGGTTTTCAAATAAAGACTGAGACAGGCAGATCCAGTAACCAAAATATCCTGCAGGTTCTATTCACAAGGAAAAGCTCCAGTCCATCTTTTTATTCAGTTTTTTTTTTTGAAAAATTTCCTGACGTTACAGAACTAAACTGAAATTTTTTTTTAATTTTTTTTTTTGTGGGTTTTCTTTTTTTGGGTTTTTTTTTGCCTTTTTTTCCGTTTTTCTTCCACTCTTACATTTCATCATTTCATGACAAAAACAGAACTTCATGAGCCGAAAAAACGGGGGAGAGGAGGGGAAGAAGGTGCCGGGGCAGTGGGGAGAGGAGAGAGAGAGAAGCTTTACAAAACTAAGATTTGGGGTTCAGCAGTTTTAAGAGCTGAACGAAGGAATTAAAATGCTTTTAAATTTTGAGAGAGGAGGGGGGAGGGCAGGGGAGAAAAAAAAAAAACCAACAAAAAACACCGAAAAAAAAAAAAATTAGGAAAACTAAACAAACAAAAAAGAAAAAAAAAAAAGAAAAAAAGAAAAAAAAGGAAAAAAAAAAAAACCAAACTGAACCTGGTGAGTGGTGCAAGGCTGGAGGAACCGAAAATGTACAAACTAGTTTAAAACCTGGGTCGGTGCTAAGGGGCCGCAGATGGATGGCGAGGCGTGGGGGGGTCCGGGGCCCCCCTAACTGCTGCCCATGCCCCCGGTCTCCGAGGAGAGCCTGCAACGAGAAAAGGGCGTCAGAGGGACCCCCCCGGGCAGCTCGGGACCCCCCCGGGCAGCACGGGGACCCCCGGCACCCACGGGCCGGGAGGGGGGCGCTGAGCCCCTCGGGGACCCCCTCAGGAGGAGATTTTGGGGGTCTGCGCAGCACAAGCAGCCAGGAAAGGGAGGGGGCTCCCCCTGGGCTGAGCGTGGTGGTGGTGGTGGGGGGGCTCTGCTCCGGGGTTTTGGGGAGGGGGGAGATCCACGGGACCCCCGAAGTGGGGCAGGGGGAGGAGGCAGCAGGAGGAAGGGGAGGGCAGGGAAGGGAGGGGGGCGCCTCCAGCAGGGACCCCCGGGGTGGGCAGGGGGTGCAAGGGGACACACAGACACCGCAAAGGGGTCCCTGAGCCAGCAGGGACCCCCCGCCCCACAAATAGGGGGCAAAGCCCACCCTCCCCGGCCCCTCCGGGCTCGGCCCTCGCTGCGGTCGGAGGGGTGTGGGTGGGGGGCAGACCCCCACCCCGAGGCAGAGGGGACCCCCGGGCCGGGCCCCGCTGCGGCACACATCTACCAGAGCAGATTCTCACCGTGGCAACTTTATTACAGGTACAGACAGTTAAAGAGAGGACAGGTGAGGCCCCCGGGGCACCGGGGACGCAGTTTTATTCCCATCAACCACCCCCCAACCCCACAAAAAAATAAAATAAAAATCAAGAGTTCCCTTCCCTCCCCCCCTCCACCCCCGTCCTATCCCACCCCCGAACCCCAAAACTGCGCCCAGACTACTCCAAAAATAAAAACGGGGAAAAAGGAGGAGAAATGGGAAAAAAAAAAAGCCAAAAAATTGTTTTAAAAAAAAAAATGGTTAACAAGCGACGACTACAGGCAGGCAGAGAAGGGATCGTGACCGAGCACAGGACAAAGGGACACAGTCTCTCGGCCGGCAAGAAAGGCTCCGGCGCCGCCAGGGCAGCGCGAGCTGGGTTAAAAGGAAAAAAAAACCAAAAATCTACAAAAATCCCCCCCCAAAAAATAAAAAAAAAAAAAAAAATTAGAAAATAGCCGTTTCCAAGTCTCCTCTCCGGGGTCCCGGCGCTGCTCCAGCCCCCACAGCCTCGGAGCAGCCTCAGTACGGGGAAAACCTCTGCTTCTCCGCTTTGAGTTTGTTAGTGACACAGGGCACGGCGGGCGCCGCGGCGCCTTTGGCCGCAGACACGACATTTAGCGCCAGGAGAGGGACAGGTTTCATGCCAAGCAGACTGGAGACACAAGGGGCGGTCGGAAGAGGGTTGGGGAGGCTGGAGGGCGCGTCGGAGGCCCCCGCCGCGGCCAGCGAGGGGGTGGTGGTGGAGGAGGAAGAAGAAGAAGGGGTGGAGGGTTGAGAGAGGTTGATGCTGAGGTGGTCAGGGATCGTGACGGAGGCTGCCTGGGAGGAGGGTTTAGCGCTTTCTAAACTGTAACAGAGGAGAAAAGGAAAAACAACAACCAAAAAAAAAAAAAAAAAAAAAAAAAGAAAAAAATATATATACACGGGCGTGGGTGGGAGGGAAGGAACAGCACAAAATGCGAAAAAAAAGCACAGGACAAACAGCGAAAACTGCGCAGGAGCTGGGGGAGAAGGAGGAGGGAGGGAGGGAGGGAAGCAGGGAGGGAGGGAGCAGGGAGGGAAGGGATGGTGCTGCCAGGCCGGGCCCGGCTGCACACGGGACCCCCACAACCCCCAGAGGGGCCCGGCTCGGCCCCGAGGTTCCCCCGTGAGCCAGGAAGGAGGCAAAACGCAGAGAAAAGCTCCAGCAGCTGGTGCTGTGCAGGAGCAGGGACACGGCCAGGGGACGCAGGGGACACGGACGAGGGCAGCCCGAGCAGAGCCAGGCGCTGCCAGCAGCGCCAGCAGCTCGCTGGGAGGGCAGCGTCCCCCAGGGACGCTCGGGGACCCCCGGGACGAGGCCCCGGGGTCGCTGTCACCCCTCGGCGTGGCACAGCAGAGCCGCCGGGAGGTTCTGCAGCGCCAGGCTCCTCCTCCCAGCCCCATCCTCACCCTGCAGCATTCCTGGAGGAGAAGGGAAAAGGGGGACGGCAGGCACGGGGAGGGGACGGGGAAGGAGGGACAGAGGAAACCACCCCCTCCCCTCATGCGGGGCACGGCGGGGCAGGGAGGGCAGCCCGGGAGGCAGCGGGGACTCACCTGACATTGATTAGATACTGGGCCAGGCTGATGCTCGCTGCAGATCCAGTTATGGTCACCTGCCTGTCAGTAGAGCCCTCCACGGGGTTGGCAATCTTGATCTGAGCCCCGGACATCTGGCGGATCTCGTTGATCTTGGCGCCCTGACGCCCGATGATGCAGCCAATCAGCTGGGAAGGGAGAGCAAACAGCGTCAGCTCGGCCTCATCCCCGCTTGGGCACCACCTCAGGGGGGGAAAAACGGGCAAATTCCTTCAGGGAAAGGGTTTGTCCCAGCCCCACAGGCTGTCCAAAACGGCCGTGACCCCTGGGGATGCAGCTGGACTCGGTGGCCTTGAAGGCCTTCTCCAACCTTAACAGCTCCACCGTCCTGGGGCTCCTGGGAGCGGGGTGGAGCTGGCAAAGGGGGTTTAAGGCATTGGAAAAGGGCTGCTCTGCCCTGAAGATCACTGCAACAGGGACAAGGGGTGCGGTGGCAGCCAGAGCAGGCGGTTTGGGACGCAGCCAGCGCAGCCCCGAAGGCGAGGACAGCCAGCCCAGAGCCCCCGCGAGAGGGGCAGAGCCCTCAGAGCCACCCCCGAACACCCCGGGGATACTCACATCGTTTGGAATGGTGAGTTCATGGGAGGTGGTTTGGGCAGAGGCATCCAAACCTGCTCGGAGACAGAGAGAGGGGGCCCAGGTGAGGGCGGGGGGCAGCCGGGGGCGTGCAGCACCCCAAAGTGCTGCCAGCTTCAGGCTGCCCGGGAGGGCTCCGAGCGGGCGGGGAGGGCACAGCGGGCCGGGGGGGTTTCCTCTGAACCCCGCTGCTCCCCAGCCCTGCCTCCCTGCTCCCCTTCACCCCCACGCTTCTCCCCTCCCCGCGTGGATTCTCCATCACGCGGGGACAATCCCGGAGCAGGGGGCTTGGTGATGGGGGGGATCCAGCCGGGCACTGGGCTCTGCTCCCACTCCGGGTCCGGCTTTCAAAGGCTACGGCGCCGGTACCCTTCCTCCTCCTCCTGGCTCCTCCCTGCAGCCCCGCGGGCGCTGGGAGGCCGCTCACGCCCCGCACGGGGCTGAGCTGCTGTGCCTGGGTTTTGAACGCGTTCCTCCACCTCTCCCCCTCTCCCCAGCTCGCTCCCTGCCAGAGGGAGCGGCGGCGGGGCTGCGCCAGGGGGACGCAGCAGCTGACACCCGGCGCTGTCCCCCCACTCCCGGGGCAGCTCCAGCTCCTGACGGCTCCGGCACCTCCTCGGCCGGGCGTTTGCTCCCCGCTCTGTGTGGGGGTTTTTATTGGCGTGGGGAGGGTTTTTAAAGCTCGGGGCCCACAGCTCGCTGGGACAGCCGAGCCTCCACCCAAGTCCTGCTGCTCTCCACTATCCAGCCGTGCTCCAGGGCCCAGCCAGGCTGCACCTCCAGCCCTTCTGGGGCTCCCCTCAACCCCTCTTTCCCCTCCCCATCCGGGCAGCGTCTATCAGGGAGAACGAGACCCCGGGCAGCATCAATACACAACAGAGTAACTACAGATCGTGTTGTTTGGATCATTACCCCAATAGCCTTTCACCTCTGGAGAGCTGGAGTCAACGCCTGTTAAGATACAAGTCACAATGAGTTTGGCTGTCTCAAGTTGAGAGCCCCAAATGGGTAATTTTTTTTCTTTTTTCACGTGGTTTGGTTTTGTTTTGGTTTTGTTTGGTTTTTTTTTAGCAAATCTAGGGCCAATTTGGTACAACTCAGCCTGCTTCAGGCCTGGAGTAGCCGGAGGGGAGAGAGCGGGTGCTGCGGGCCGGGGGTCTCCCAGAGCGCTGGCAGAGCTGCGAGGACGGGGGGCGCGCGGAGGGAGAGGGCAGCGGCGTGGATGGACGGAGGGATGGAGGCCCAGCCCCACGGGCCCCAGACACGTCACAGCAGCAGCGGTTACCTGGCCGGGCCCGGGGCAGCGTTTGGGTTTAGGTTTTTGTGAGCACGGCCCCAGGCTGGGCTCCGGCCGCGCACGAACGCACACGGAGAGAAGGAGTTTCCATACCACTGAATCCAGTGTTGCCATGAGACATTGGAAAGTGTGACTGTTGCATTGCCAACTGGTGCAGCTTGGTCAGCTAAAGGAGGCAGAAGGGAGAGAGAGAGAGAGAGAGAGAGGGACAGGGAGAAAGAGAAAGAGAGAGAGAAGGCTGGCGTTAGCCATTTCCCGAGGCCGGCGGCCAGCACTCGCCGCGCGCACCCGCACGGACGCGGCCCCTCCGCCCGCCCCGGCCCCTCCGCGCCGGGCTGGGGGCCGTGCCCACGCCTCCCTCGGTGCAGCAAGGGCTGGAGGAGCGCAGGAACAGAAGCAGAGAGGAGCGGGGAGGAGGCAGCAGGCGCAGAGCGCGCTCGGCTCTGCCTCTCGGAGCCCCCCACCCCGTGTCCCGGCGCCTCAGACCCTCCCCTCGCTGCCCTACGGGTGCCAGGAGCAGAGAGATCGGCCCCTACGGGATGAGGATGGGTGCCAGAGGATGGAGGTGTCCCACAGCGCCGGGATGGTCCCTCCGGGCTGGGCCGGCTCCAACCCCCTCCCCGACTGCCACCTGCGCCCGCTGGCCGGGCCGGCTGTCCCCCGCCCCGCCGGAGCCGCCGCGGGGGCTTCTCGTGCCGAATCCAGGGGGGCAGGAAGGGGAGGGGGCCAAAGGAAAAGCCAGAGCTGGTGTGAAATGCCAAGCCAGGGAGAGGCGGGTTTGGAAAAAAAATATAACAAGGAGGAGGGAAGTGTGAGAGAGGAGGTGGGGGAGGATCCGAGGAGGGATCGGAGGCCGGCTGAAGCCGGCTGCAGGAGGCCAGCTGAGGCGGGGGGCGAGTTGTGGGGTGGTGGTTTTTTTTTTGGGGGGGGGTGGTGGAGGTGCTGGGGAGCTCAGATCAGATCGAGTATTCAAGCCCCAAGCTGAGGCAGCTCGAGCGGAGAAAGCACGGAGAAAATTTTTGGAAGGCGGGGGAGGAAAAGGGTGGATTTCAAGACAAGAAGTTGTAAATAAAAACTTACATCTGGCTGTGGAATGGCATACTGTCCTTGAATGGTATAGGCCTACAAAAGGAGGAAAACATCCTATTAACAACCATCGGACAGCCACCCAGGGACAGACAGATTTCAACTAGCCAGGAAGTCAGAGAGCCAAGGTGGAGAGTTCTCCGGGGCGAGGGAAGTGGGGCAGGAGAGGCGGGGACGGATAAATGCTGTCACAAGCAGTTTCTAGGCTGGCGGTTACTCGAATTGGCCTGACGTGGCGGCTACCGGGGAGGGGGGTGGGCAGAATCGGTGCCGTCCCCCCCCACAAAAAAAGAAAAAAAAAAAAAAAAAAGGTGGCAGACAAAAAAAAAAAAAATTAAAAAGGAGGAAAAAAAAAAAAAAGGAAGAAAAAAAAAAAAAAAAAAGAAAAGACCAAAAAAACAAAACCGACAAGAGAACGGCTGGGATCTTGATGAAGATGTTATGGTGTGGTGAGTCCGACAATGCTGCTATCCCTGCGCCCCCCGCGCAGGCAGGGAGGATCCAAACGCCCCCGCCGGCCCTGCTGCTGCTCCTGGCCCCTCTCTGCCCCGGCCCGGCAGCTCCCCCGCCTCCCCTCCCACCCCCAAAAAAAAAAGTTTGCCCCCGTTCCGAGTCCTCTGGTCACTCCACACGCCTAGGACAACGTCGCCGGGCAAGCTAGAGGTCAGTGCTGGCGCTGGCTACCACTGCTCGACACGGCCCAGTGCTCGGAGGGGAACGAGGCGAGGGCCTGACCTGCCACAACTCCGTGTCCCCGAGGTTACGAGGGACAGCCACACAACTTCAGATCGCTCCTGAAGCTACCCAGAAAGGGCGAGGCACTGGCTGGGGCCTGGCTGGCTAAGGTTTGGGGAGGTCTGGGGGGGCCGGGCAGGTGGGGGCGGGTGGGAGAGGAAGGGGAGAGGGGGGTACACAGCCTCACTTCCAGGTCACCGGAAGAACTGCAGCCCAGGCTGGAATTGGCCCAAGTTCGTTGCCATGCAGTGGCTGCCGGGTGGCCTGCGTGAGGAGAGGTTGGTGGGCTCAGAGTCCAGTTCCCAGTGGACAGGAGTCCACAGCACAAAAAGCCACCGTTGTCGGTTTTGGGGGACGGGGACAGGGATGCCACCCTTGTTGGCAGTCTCAGAGAGGCCAAGGATTGAACGGGCCGTGGAGACTGAACTCCCCTCTCACCTCCTGAGGTGGTCCCTCCAAGTCAGAGTTGAGGCACATGGATGGGGCGGTGTGGGGGTAGCTCGCACTGCCGCTGCTGTACCTGTCCTGTGGATAAATTAGAGGACTTCAGTCTCCAGGGCTGTCAATCCGAAACCTTTCGCTAACACCAAACTCAACATCCACAATAGCTCAGTGCTGATCCGGGGCTCGCCCTGCTCTACGCGCGGCTCTGAGCTGCGAAGGCAGAGAGCGCACGGCCCACGGGAGCGGGGCCGGGGACGGGGGGCGGACAGAAGGAAGGGGGAGAAGAGGGGCAAGGGGAGGGAAGAGATGCGTGGCTGTGGGAAGCCTGCTCCTCACTGCTCTAACGGGGAAGGCGGCCGGCTCCCGCCCCGGGGGTCCGCACGCTGCGGCCCCGCCGCTGGCCAGGGGCGCGGGGGCTTCCCCCGGGGTGCAGAGCGGCGGGAGAAGCTGTCGGGGAGGGAGGGCGGGACTGACCGGGTTCAGGTGGGGAGGAAGAGGCAGGGAGAAGGGCAGGGGTGGGGAGGAAGGGGACGGCAGCAGGTCCGTCCCCGAGACGAGCGTGGCGGGGTTGGGAAAGGGGAGAGCGGAGTCAGGCCTGGCTCTCGGGGAGGCCGGCGGCAGCTACGCCCCTTCCCTGACCCCCTTCCCTGCCTACCGAGGCCCCCACTGACAAAGCCAGGCCCTGCCCGCCCCGAGGGCTCTCCCTGGCAGCAGGAAGGCAGCGGATGCGTTGGCACTGTGGCTCCTCCGAGCGCTGGGGCGGCCCCGGGGCCGCGGGGTGGGAGCGGCCGACGCGCAGCCGGGCCCCGGCAGCCCCGCGGTTACAGCGGACAGGATCCCAAGGGACACCTGTCCCCTGTAAGGCGGCTCAGGGCAGGGCTCGGGCCGCTCCCCAGCTCAGCGCAGGAGGGACTGAAGCCCGGCCACCTGACGCTACTCCTGCCTGACACCCTCCCCTCCTGCCAGACGAAGCTTTTGCGCACCCCAACCCTACCCAGGGCACGGGCCGAGCCCTCTGCGCCCCGAGATCCGGCGGCGGAGAGCGGAGAAGCCCCGACCTCCGGGCCAGTCACCCACAGGAGGTCACAGCGAGTCCTTGGAGCCAGCCCGAGGCGGAGGGGCAGAGCCTGGGTTAGGCAGCTCGGCCCGATTCAAACCCCTCCCTACTGCCGCCGCCACACTGGCAAATGGTTGGTTTTTTTTGGGGCCGGTTAACTCCAGGAGCGTTTTTCCAGCACCCTTCTCCTCCCCGAATCGGCCCCTTTTTTCCCCGCTGCCATCCCCGGGCAGGGACGGCTGGAGCTGGCTCTGGGGGGCCCAGGGCGCAGCGTGGGTGACGGGCACGCGGAGCGGCTCGAGCGGCCCCCGCCCTGCCCACCCCGCACCCCAGGAGCACGGGAGAGGCCTTACCTGGCCGCCTGCAAAGATGACGGGAGAGCTGGATGGCTTGGGTCGGTACGGGATGGTGACACCCTTCGGGGGAGACTGGGGGACAGGCAGAGAGCACACGTCACACACCGAGGCAGCCACAGCCGCTCCGCGCAGCGCCCCGGCTCCGCCCTGCCCTCGGGGATCAGCTCCTCCTCACGCCGGGCGCAGCGAGGACACCCAGCACGGCCACGGGTGGCTGACACCCCGAGCCGCCCTCGAGACCCCGCTCGACCCCGGTTTTAAGCGGCTCCAAGCCTCACCTGGATGAGGCCGTAATCCCCAGCTATCCCTTTTATCCCCCAGCAGCTGTTTCCGTCTCTCCCCCGCAGCGTTTCCACCCCTGCGAGGCACCGGCCCGAGGAGGGGCCCTACCTCAAGCATGACGACGCAGATCTGTTTGACGCACTCGATGATGGACTGTGGGATCCCAGCGATGGTGATGGCTCGCTCAGTCGAGTTGGGCAGCATGTCCCCTGCCACCTGGACCTGTGCCCCCGTGCTCTGCCAAGCCGAGGGTTAAAAATAGCCGGTCAGACCCCGGGCAGGGCTGAGGCCTCAGCGACGAACCCCGTGCGCGGTTATACATAGCCAAAACTGCCCCAGCTCCTCCTTTCCCCTGAAATAAAGTCCTTTAATCCCAGCTGGGTACAATTCGGTCACCAGGAGCCCGAGGAGGCACAGGGGGACCTGGCCTCAGCCCGCCGCTGTAACCCAAGCCAAGGCAGCGGAGTTAATCCAACAGCACCCAGTGCTAAATGGCACGGCCGAGGGCGGCGCCGGCCTGGAGCGCATCTCCCTCTCCAAGATCTGGGAAAAGGCTGTGGAAGGGCAATCAGGAGCCCTGGGAAGAGGGGAGCAAGAACCCAGGCACCCAGCTGTGAGGGGCAGTGCCGGGCAGAGAAGGGCCTGCCTCTGGGTCTCGGTTTGCCAAGCACTAAATACACCAGGAGCTCCAAAAACATCCCAGCGATGCCACATCCAGTGCTGGGATTTGCGCCTTGGGGACACCTGAACCCCCCAGGTGGGTTCCCCCCGGGCTGGGCACCACGCACCTCTCGGATCTCCTTGATCTTGCAGCCGCCTTTGCCAATGAGGGACCCGCACTGGCTGGCGGGCACCACGAGCCGGAGGGTGACCGGGGGCCGGCTGGCAGCCGTGCTGTTGGTCATGGAGCTGCTGATGTCCTGCGAGGAAGAGGAGGCGTTGAGGGCTCAGCCCTGCTGGAACGGCACGCGCCGGGGACGTGCCTGGCACGGGGACAGGGAGGTGACGCTGGCACCGGCGGCTCAGCCCAAGGTGACCTCGGGGCTTTCCCAGGGCTTCCTCAGCAGCCCAGAAATAACAAGAGATGCGTTTTGGGGAAGCAGCAGCCAAACTCCGCTGTCTCAATGGAAATGCGTTTAGGAGCTGGGTCCCACCTCAGCCAAGCAGGAACCGGTGCTGGAGGGGGCACAAGGGACCCGGGGGGCGGCTCGGGGAATCCACAGCTCCAGGGTCAGCATGGAGCCTCCCGCTGCACCAGGGATCAAGGCAGCAGCTCCGGGAAAAACAAGCCCGGCGCCGATTACAGCGGTCATGTGCTGGCAGGGGGAGGGGAGGCACAAGGCCAGGGCTCAACTGACCTACTAAAAGCAAAGCTTCAGCTCCAAGGCCGGTGCCCAGGGCGCTGCAGAGCCGTGCAGCCCTCGCAGGACTCCGGCTCGCTGCGTGCGGCACAAACAGCTCCGAGCTCTGCAGCCTTGAAGGCTGAGCTGAGAGCAGGGGGGTTTGGGGGCAGAGCTGCCAGCACAGGGTTGTTTCTCCCTGGGTAGTGCCACAAATCCAAAGGGCAACAGAATTTGTATTCCCACAGGCGAGTTGAGGGCCACAGAGCTCTGCCCCACACCGGGTGAGCAGCACTCCCAACGCCCTCAGTGTGGAACAGGATGGAAATCTCAGCATCACAGCCCTGAGCATGTTCTAACACCTGCGTGATCCAGGCTATCCAGCAGCAAAATCCCCGCTGGAAGTCACTGCTTTAACAGGAGCGGGGACACGGGGCAGCTCCTCCAGCCCCACAGGGCTGCAGCCCCAGCTCCTCCTTGGCAGGGCAGAGAACAGAGCCGAGCGCTGGGGCGTGCAGGGGGAAGTGGCACCTGCACGAGCAGAGCCGGCGTTATTTAAGCCCTGCTCTGTGCCACGCTGTGGGCAGGAAGTCCCTGTCGGGGCTCTGGCTCCAGCTCTGCCTGGACCTTGCCCCAGCGCGGCGCCGGATAAAGATCGGGGGCCCGGCAGGGAAAACGCCGGCTGCCGAGCGGAACGACGGCCCCGGGGCTCGTCCCGGGCTCAGCTCATCCACGCCGAGGGGACAAACGGGGCAGCGACCGCGGGGGGGCCGCGCACACGCACCTCTTCCAGTTTGTCAATGATCATCGCAAAAGCTTTGAAGATGGCGTTGGTGGGTCCCGCGAGGGTGATGATCCGCTCGGGGCAGTTCCCTTCCGAGATGTTGATGCGAGCTCCGCTCTGCGGGGAGGCAAACGCCACCTCAGCGCTCCGGCCGCGCGGAGCTCCTCAGGATTCCTCCGGATCCCCCGCTGCCGCCGCTGGGGACAGAGCCCTCCCTCCTCCTCCTCCTCCTCCTCCTCCCTCCCTCGGCTCGGGCAGCCATCTTCTCCTCCTCGGCTTCCTGCCGCGCCTGCCCACAGCTCCCGGCATTCCCCGCGCCGCCGCGCTGCCTGCGGAGCCCCGGCCGGCCCCGCCATCCCGCCCGGCTCCCGGCACTCACCTCCTCTCGCATCTTCTTCACAGACTCCCCTTTCTGTGAGGGACGAGAGAAGGGAGAGAGGCGTCAGCGCGGCCGTGGGGAGGTGGGGAGGGAGGGGGATGAGGGGAGAAGGGAAGGGTTTGGGGAGTTTGTTCCTCACTCACCTTCCCAATGATGCTTCCCACCTCCTGGGATGGAAACAAAAGCACCATTAGTCAGCGTTTTAAAAACTCCTGGAAGCCCAAGCCTAAACTCGGCTCTTTTCACAGTCAAAACAAGCTCCTGAGCAGTCGAGATCTGCCCCTCGATTCACTGGGGTTTATCCCAGTTGTGCTGGTCTTGCTCCCATCTCGTCCTTCCCCCTCACCCCGTAATTCCTCTCCTCGCCGGCTGCACCTCAGGATTTGCCCAGGCGCCAGCAGAACACTCCCGAGATCCCAGGGCCACGGAGGCACCCGGCGCGCCCCGTGCCAGGCCAGGGCTCCGCGCAGCGGGCCGGGGACACGAACCTTTCCGTGCATGAGTAGCCGGATGGTGAGTGTGACATTGAGACCCCCTTCGATGACTCCGGTGTCCATGGTGAGCAGCGCGGGGTCGGCTCAGGCTGCGGCAGCGCTCGGGCCTTGGCTGGGGGGAGAGGGGCTGGGTGAGCGAGGGGCTGCGCCTTGAGGGGCTCTGCCAATCCTCCCCCCGGCCCATCCAGGCAGGATTCCAGCCTCCCCGTGCCGCTTCTCCCCTCAGATCACCCCTTGGAAGTGTCGGGCCGATCCATGGATGGTTTGCCTTCTCCTCCTGTGAGTTTCCAGGGCTGAACTGGCCCGATCCCACCTGGATCCAGAGACTCTCGGGGCCACGAGGGTCCCGCTCAGCCCCGCTCCTCGCAGGGGCTTCCCTGGGGGACAGCTGAATACTTTGGGGTGGCCCCCAGCAGCACTGGGAACACGGATGGCTCCTGGACACAACCAGGGATCCCGAGGGGGCACTGAAGTCTCATCGTGGTCTCTACAGGTCTGGGGAAGCCGCTGCTCCCTGCGAGCCCCACACTTCCCCCAGCCCAAGTGTTCCTGCAGCTGCCCGATGGGAGCGGGGTGCCCCATTCCCGGCGGTTTGGCTCGCCGGGAAGCCGGGATTGTGTAGAAAATAAACCCCATCCGCTCCCCTGAGCCTGCGCGGGGCCTCTCGGAGCAGGTTCCGAGGCGATTCCCTCAGACCCAGATAAGGCCACATGAGCGCACGATCAGGTTTCAAACCACCTGAGTCGGCAGCGGTTGCAAAACAGCCCGGCCGGCCCCAGCCGAGCGTTTCATGGGAATCCGGTAAATAAACTCCCATTTCGGCCACTGCTTGGGCCCCATCAAAGTTTAACCACGGCCGGGGCAGGGCCGGGGCCGCGCTGCCCCGCTGGCACCGCAGCGTTTTGCCGCGGCCTCCGTGAGCTCTGGCCGACATTTCCCCGCCGCCCGGTTCGGGGAGCGGAGCCCGGGATCGCAGCAGCGGGGCGAGGGCAGAGCCCGGGCCCGTCCCGGGGACAAAACGGGGCCGAGCGGCCCCGCCGGGGGTGAGGCGGGCCCGGGCCGGGCTCCCGGCGAGGCTCTTCCGCAGGGGAAACTTCCCCGAGCCGCCGCTGGGCCCCGCGCCGGATCCCGCCCGTCCCAAAGGCGAGGACGCGGTTGCTGGGGTTGGAACGTGGCTGCGAAGCGAGCCCGTCCGTGAGGCGCGGCTCCGGAGCCAGCGCGGGGGGGGGAACCGGGCCGGGGGTCCCGGCTCCGAACCCGGCCGGGAGGAGCGCGAGTGGAGCGGCCGTCTCGGAGCGACCCCCGGGGCCGCGATGGAGTCCGCGATCACTCGGCGGGTGAGGGAGATCCCGGCCCGGCGACTCCGAACGGGAGCCGGAGCCCGGCGGGGGGAACCGGCCGAGTGCCGAAAGAGCGAGGCCGCCGCGGGAGCCGGGGGGGAAATGGGCCCGTGGATCCCGGATTGGGCCGGGCGGCACCGGCCCGGGGCTCCGAACCCCCGCTGGACCGGGGATCAGCGTTCGGCTCCGGGCAGGCCCGGGGGGAAGATCCCGGATCTCCCGGAGGAGGGGCGGCGGCTCCGCTCCGCTCCCCGCTCCGGTGGGGGAAAACAACAGCGCGGGATGGCGGAAAAACCGGGCCCGGGCGGGAAAAGAAAAAAAACCTCCTAAATAATAATAAAAAAAAAAATTAAAAAAGAAAATTAAAAAAACTAAAAGGAAAAAAAAATCAAACTCAATGAAAACGGAGTAGAAAGGAAGGAAAAAGAAAAAAAAAAACTCCCCACGCCCCTCGGGGCCCCCCCCCGCGCCCGGCCCGGGCGGGGGGCGGCGGCGCCATGTGACGCACGCGGCGGCCCGAACCCCCCCGGCCCGGTTCCGGCGTGGGGGGGACCGGGGGGGGGGCGGCGGGATGGGGAGGCGGCGGCCCCCGAGCCCTCCGGGGCCGTTTGTGCCGCGGGCCGGCGGCGCGGGGCGCGCGGGCCGCGCAGGCCGCACAGGCCGCGCAGGCCGCGGGCGCCGTGAGGGCGCGGCCGGCGGGGGGGCGGCGAGGGGGGAACTGCGCGAGGGCCCGGCCCGGGGGGGGATCGGACCCGGATGGCGGCCGGGGGGGCGCGGGGGGGCCCGCGGAGAAGGCCGGGGGGCGGCGGTGGGGGGGGTGTGGGGGGGGCGATGGTTTTGGGGGGGGGGGGCCGGGGGTCGGGCCTACCTGTGTCGGCGCCGGTAACGGCGTTGGGCGAAGGGCGCTCCGGGCGGAGCGGGAGGAGGGAGGGCGGGAGGGAGGGGGGGGGGGAGGCGGGGAGGGAGCGCGGCGGGCGGGCGCGCGGGATGGCGGCGGCGGCGGCGCGGGCGCGGCTGCTCCGGCTGCGGCGGCCGCGGGTCTGGGAGGGGGCGGCGGGCGCGGCCCGATTTACACCCGCCCCGACCCGGAAACGCACCGCGCGCGCGGGGCGGGACAGAGCGGCCGCCGCCCCGCGCAGCGCCCCCACGCGGCTGGGAGGTCCCGGAAGGGAATGGGGGGCTCTGGGGGGCGCGGGGGGCAAGAGGGGCAGTAGGGGCAGCCCCCCCATCCCGAGGATCACTTGGGGGTCTGTGTCCCCCCCCATCCCGAGGATCACTGGGGGGTCTGTGTCCCCCCCCCAGCCCAGTCCCGAAGGAGACGCTGACACCACGCTGCGGTGTTCCAGAGCTTTATTGGGGGACAGAGGGGGCACCCCGCCGGGCATCGGCGACATGGGGACAGGGTGGGGGTCCTGGAGGGTCCCCGCTGGTCGCACGGGTCCCAAGAGGTCCCAGGTGGCTCCTGGTTGTCCTGGGGTGGTCTCGAGTGGTCCTGGTGGTCCCAGGGGCTCCAGGAGGTCCTGGGGGGTCCCAGGAGCCTCAGTCGGAGCTGCTGGAGGAGGAGGAGGAGGAGGAGGACGAAGAGCGCTGGGGGGGGGACACAGCAGGGCCATGAGCCCCCGAGAGGGGCTGGGGGTGACCCCCTGTGTCCCCCCGGGTCCCCCCCCCCGCCACCTTGTGCCTCTTCTGAGCCTTCTTCATCCTCTTCTTCATCTTCTTCGCCGCCTTCTTGTCCAGCGCGGGGGGGAAGGAGGGGAGCACCCCCGGGTGGGGGAGCACCCCCGGGTGGGGGGGCTGCGGCAGGGGGGGGCCCGAGGGGGGCCCCGAGGGGTTCAGGGCCGGTGCCAGGGGGTACGGGGGGGCCGCAGCGGGGTACGGGGGCTGCCCAGGCCCCCCCAGCGGGTTGGGGGGCGCCGCGGGCGGGGGGTACAGCGGGTTGGGGGGTGGCACCTGGGGGGGGTACGTGGGGTTCGGGGGGTACACGGGGTTGGAGGGGGGCGGCTGCCCTGGGCGGGGGGAGGAAAGAAAAGAGGAGATTGAGGGGAGGGGTCTGACCCCGGGCGGGGGGGTCACGGCAGCACCCCCAGCTTGGGGCGCCCCCCTATACCTGCACCAGGGTTCCACATGGTGGGAGACTCCAGGACCTGGGGGGGGGCACGGGGAGGTGAGCGGGGACCCCCCCGAACCCCCACTGCTGCGGGGACCCCCGCTGACACCAGGGGAAACTGAGGCACGCAAGCTTTGGGGGGGGGGGGGGGGGGGGGTCCCCCGGGACTGGATATGGGGGGGCTACGGGGGAATCGGGGGTGCAGGGGAGGTTTGGGGTGCGCAGGGGGATTTTGGGGTGCAGAAGCGGCTGCAGGCGGAGTTTGGGATCCGGGGGGGATTTTGGGGGTGCGCAGGGATTTCAGGGGAGCTCTGAGGGGGCGCGGGGGGGTCCCGGGGCTCCGCTCCCACCTTCGCTCCGGACGCGGCCCCTCCCGGCAGGAAGCGGGGGCGGGGCCGGGGCCGAGACCCCTCCCCTGGGGGCGGGGTCTGCACGGGCCCCTCCCACCCGGGCCCCGCTCCCTCACGGCCCCCCCGTGCCTCAGTTTCCCCACAAACCCCGGTCGGTTCCCGGCCCGCTCTGTGCCTCAGTTTCCTCACAAACCCCGGTCGGTTCCCGGCCCGCTCTGTGCCTCAGTTTCCCCACAAACCCCGGTCGGTTCCCGGCCATTCCCGTGCCTCAGTTTCCTCACAAACCCCGGTCGGTTCCCGGCCCTTCCCGTGCCTCAGTTTCCTCACAAACCCCGGTCGGTTCCTGGCCTTTCCCGTGCCTCAGTTTCCTCACAAACCCCGGTCGGTTCCCGCCCGCTCTGTGCCTCAGTTTCCCCACAAACCCCGGTCGGTTCCCGGCCCGCTCTGTGCCTCAGTTTCCTCACAAACCCCGGTCCCTCCCGGCCCTTCCCGTGCCTCAGTTTCCCCTCACGCACCTGCTGGGGGGCTGCGGCCGGGCCGGGCTCCTCCGGGGCCGGTGCGGGCCCCGCGGCCAAGCGCTGGAGCCGCTGCAGCGCCCGCTCGGCCGAGAGCCGCGCCTCGGGGTCCGGGTCCCAGCAATCCTCCAGCAGCTCCGGCAGAGCCCCCCCGGGCTGTGGGACCCCCCCCCGGGACCCTCAGGATCAGCGGGGAGGGGACCCTGGGCAGCGACCCCCCCCCAAACACCCCTGACCGTCTGGGGACCCCCGGGGTGACACCCCAAAACAAGGACAGGGCCACCGCGGGCAGGGGACGCCGTGAGCACCCCCAACAACCCCGGGCACCCGAGCAGGGACCCCCCGGGACCCCCGCGGGTCACCCTCAGCACCCGGCCGGGGGTCGCGGGGCTCTGACCTGGGGGGCGCGGTGCCAGGCGGGGGGGATGAGCGGCCGCCGCCTCTCGTCCGCGGCCAAACGCCGGAGCTGAGCCTCGCTGGGGCTGGAGCCCAGCTCGGCCTCGTACGCCAGGCGGAACGGAGGCACCGGGGCTCCTGCGGGGCGGCCGGGGGTCAGCGGGGCCGGGGGGGGGGTCCGGGGGGCGCTGCGGGGGGACCCCCGGGGGTCTCACCGGGGCTCAGTGCCTGGCAGCGGGACAGGATCTCCCAGAGCAGCAGCGCCAGCGCGTAGACGTCGGCCTGGCGCAGCGCCCGGCCCCAGGCACGCAGGTCCAGGCTCTCGTCCAGGATCTCGGGTGCCAGGTACCTCTGGGTGCCCGCCTGCGCCCCACGGGACCGTGAGATGGGGGGCACAGGGCAGCAGGGCCACCACGCCGGGCTCGGGCGGGTGCCACCCACGGCCCACGCCGCCGGTGACACCGGGCTGCCGTCCCCAATCCCCAACCCAGGGCTGCCGTCCCCTCCCCTGGCCGTGGCACTGCCATCCCCGTCACCCGGTGCCACCCCCGTCACCTTGCGGATGGTGACGGCGTCCCGGGCGCCGGTGCTGTCCTGGGCGCGCGGCGGCAGCGCCAGCGCCAGCCCGAAGTCGCCGATGGCGCAGGTGCCGTCCTCCCGCACCAGAACGTTCTGGCTGCTCAGGTCCCGGTGCGCCACGCTGGGTTTGTACAGCCCTGGGGGGCACCGCGGGTCACGGCGTGGGGTGTGGGGGGGGACAGGGCAGGGGACAGCCCGCGGTGCCACCCTCACCGTCACGCCACAGCTCCTGGTGCAGGAAGGCCAAGCCGCGGGCCAGGGACAGCGCCAGGCGCACGCTGCCCGTCCACGTCCCCACGTGCTGGCCCAAGAAGTGGCGCAGGGAGCCCTGGGCACACGCGGGGGGCACGGGCACGGGTGAGGACGTGCTGCAGCCCCCCGGGGTCTCCCGCGCATCTCCCCACGCCAGCGCCCCCCATCCCCGGCCCTGTGCTCCCTGACCGTCCCACGCACCCCCCCGAGCCCCTGCAGCCCTTCAGACACCCCCGGACCCCCAAACCCCATTACCCCTGGACCCCCCGAGCCCCCCAAACCCCGTTACCCCCGAACCCCCCGACTCCCGTTCCACCCCCGAGGACCCACGGCCGGGTAGAGCTGCAGGACCAGGAGCCCCCCTCGTGCCCGGGGTCCGGCCGCCCTGGTGTCCAGCAGCCTGGCCACGTTCTCGTGCTCCATCAGCGGCAGCGTGTGCACGGCGAGCTCGGCCTCGAACCTGCGGCCGGCCCCGGCCGCGAACGCCTTGATGGCCACGGGCCGCTGACGCAGAGTCCCCCGCCACACCACGGAGAAGCGACCCGACTGCAGCACCTGGGGACGGCGCGGGGGACAGGGGACACGGCTGGCACCCCGGCACCCCCGGCACCCCCTCCTATCTGCCTTTGGGGGGTCCCCGGGCACCCTCGGCGCTGTTGTGCCACCCCCGGACCGATGCCACCTCTGCCGTGGGTGTCCCTGGCGCCACCTCCGTGCCTGCCTTCCCACCTGGGTGCCCCCGTGGTGTCCCTCGTGCCATGGGTGTTCCTCCACGGGTGCCCCTCGCCCCGTGGGTGTCCCCTCGTGGGTGTCCCTCCATGGGTGCCCCTTGCCCCGTGGGTGTCCCCCCGTGGGTGTCCCTCCATGGGTGTCCCTCGCCCCATGGGTGCCCCTCGCCCGTGGGTGTCCCCTCGTGGGTGTCCCTCCATGGGTGTCCCTCACCCCCGTGGGTGCCCCTCGCCCGTGGGTGTCCCCTCGTGGGTGTCCCTCCATGGGTGCCCCTCGCCCCGTGGGTGTCCCCTCGTGGGTGTCCCTCCATGAGTGCCCCTCGCCCGTGGGTGTCCCCCCGTGGGTGTCCCTCACCCCCGTGGGTGCCCCTCGCCCCATGGGTGCCCCTCGCCCGTGGGTGTCCCCTCGTGGATGTCCCTCCATGGGTGCCCCTCGCCCCCATGGGTGCCCCTCACCCCGTGGGTGTCCCTCCATGGGTGTCCCTCACCCCCATGGGTGCCCCTCGCCCCGTGAGTGTCCCCCCGTGGGTGCCCCTCGCCCCATGGGTGCCCCTCGCCCCGCGGGTGCCCCGCACCTGCCGGAAGTGCAGCACAGGCAGGTCCGGGCTGGGGGGCTCCGGGGGGACCCCGGTTCTGCGCCCCCCCCCGCGGTGACTGCCCCGTGCGGGCCCTGGCCCGGCGCCGTCCTGGATGGGGACACAAAGGGGACACCCGGCCCACACGGAACCCCCCCCCCCAAATCAGGGACACGGGATTTGGGGACGCCAGGGACCACCGGCCCCCCCTCAGCACGCAGGGGTCACGGGGAAGGTGACAACACCAGGGACCCCTGGGCACAAGGATGGGTGACACAACGCTTGGGGACCCCCCGCCTCCACCCCGGGACGCTCTGGGAACACCAGAGATGCGGCCTTTGGGGACACGCAGGGCCCGGGGGTCCCCGAGTGTCCCTGGCCCTACCGAGGATGCCCAGGCAGCTGAAGAGGATGAGGAGGAGGGGGCCGGCACCCCACAGCCACAGGTTCTCCGCCGACCACCACCAGCCAGGCTCTGGGGACAGAGCCTGCGGTGACACGGAGCTCCCCTGACCCCCCCCAGCTGTCCGGGCCGGTGGTGGGGGGCACTTTTGGGGATCCTATGGCCCCCCCAGGTCCCCTCCTGGCCCCCGCAGGTCCCCTCTGGCTCCCACCCTCCCCGCTCGGGCTCCATCCCATCACGGCTCCCCCGAAGTTCTCGGGATCCCCCGCGGGTCCCCTTTGTGTCTCGGTCCCCGAGCGTCCCCCAGCCCCTCCCGGGCCCTGTCGGGGTCCCCCCCAGCCCCCCCAGCCCCCCCCAGCCCCAGGGCCGTGCCTTTGGCTGTGGCTGTCGCTGTCCCCGAGGCGAAGCCGTTGCAGAGGTGGCCGTGGCACAGGCACAGGAGCACGGAGCTGCCCGGGTGTCCCGCGGGGCTGGGGCCGCAGGTGGCCGAGGGACAGGCGACCCCCCGGCCCCCCCAGCAGCCTGGGAGCAGCGGCTGGGTCACCCGAGGGTGCCGGGGAGGGGACAGGGGGACAGGTGGGACCTCCCCCGTGCGGGACCCCCCCCCCGCAGCGGCTCCTCCCCAGCTGCAGCCGCTGCTCAAGGCCAAGGCCAAAGAGAACAGAACCTCCCCAATTCCAACCCCCTCGGACAGGAGCAGCCCCCGCTCCCCGCTCCCCGGACGGGATCAGATCATTTGGGCCTCCTCAAGATCCCCCCAGGGCAGGAGTAACCCCTAAATCCTGCCCCAAAATCCCCTTGGGGCAGGAGCAACCCCTAAATCCTGCCCCAAAATCCCCTTGGGGCAGGAGCAACCCCTAAATCCTGCCCCAAAAATCACCCCAGGGCAGGAGTAACCCCTAAATCCTGCCCCAAAATCCCCTTGGGGCAGGAGCAACCCCTAAATCCTGCCCCAAAAATCCGCTCAGGACAGGAGCAACCCCTAAATCCTGCCCCAAGAACTCCCTGGGGCAGGAGCAACCTCTCCATTTTGCCCCAAAAATCCGCTCAGGACAGGAGCAACCCCGAAATCCTGCCCCAAAAATCCCCTCGGGGCAGCACCAACCCCTAAATCCTGCCCTGAAATCCCCTCAGGGCAGCACCAACCCCTAAATCCTGCCCTGAAATCCCCCCAAGCCAGCACCAACCCCTAAATCCTGCTCCAAAAATCCCCTCAGGACAGCACCAACCCCTCCATCCTGCCCCAAAATCCCCTCAGGGCAGCACCAACCCCTCCATCCCGCCCCCAAAATCCCCCCAAGCCAGCACCAACCCCTCCATCCCGCCCCATCCCCTCCGACCAGGCTCAAAGCGCAGCCCCCCTTTCCCCCCGGCTCTCGGGGGTCTCACCCTGCACCAGAGCGTGGCTGCGGTTCCAGATGCCGACGCAGCAGTGCCCGGGGGGGCAGCGAACGGTGCCGGCCACGGCGCCCCCCGAGCCCCCCAGCGAGCCCCGCACGCTCGGGTGTTTGTAGGACACGCAGCTCAGGTCCTGGGGGCCTGCGGGGGGACACACCGCGGGGGTGGCGTGAAACCCCCCCCCAAAAATCACCCCCGAGCCCCCTCCCCGCACAGCACCCACCTGAGCGCCCCATGGGAGCCGCCGTGGGGAGGAGAGGAGAGGAGAGGAGCAGGAGGAGGAGGAGAAGGAAGAGGAGGAGGAAGGTGCTGCCCCCGCATCAGGGAGGAGAGAGCCGGGGTGTCTGGGGAGGGCGAGCAGCCAGGCCTGGGCCCCCGCCCGGCGCCACCCGAGGGGAGCTCGGTGTCCCCTGTGCCCTGTGGTGCCACCCTAGGACGGGCTGCACCCCCAAAACCGGCCCGTGAGCCCCCGAAACCGGCCTGTGAGACCCCAAAACCGGCCTGTGAGACCCCCAAAATTGGCCCGTGAGCTCCCAAAATCAGCCTGTGAGCCCCCAAAACCGGCCTGTGAGCCCCCAAAACCGGCCTGTGAGCCCCCGAAATCAGCCTGTGAACCCCCAAAACCGGCCCGTGAGCCCC
Organism: Delichon dasypus; assembly: GCA_037837765.1. NCBI lineage: Eukaryota > Metazoa > Chordata > Aves > Passeriformes > Hirundinidae > Delichon > Delichon dasypus. The sequence continues at coordinate 4,411,536 of JBBAXF010000012.1, read as the reverse complement.
CAAAATCAGCCTGTGAGCCCCCGAAATCGTCCTGTGAGCCCCCAAAACCGGCCCGTGAGCCCCCAAAATCGGCCTGTGAGGCCCCCAAACCGGCCTGTGAGCCCCTGAAATCAGCCCGTGAGCCCCTGAAATCAGCCTGTGAGCACCCAAAACCAGCCTGTGAGCCCCCGAAATCAGCCTGAGCCCCCGAAATCAGCCTGTGAGCCCCCAAAACCAGCCTGTGAGCCCCCGAAATCAGCCCGTGAGCCCCCAAAGCGAGCTCGGTGTCCCCTGTCCCCTCCTGGGACCAGCTGCACCCCCAAAACCGGCCTGTGAACCCCCAAAATCGGCCTGTGAGCCCCCAAAGGGAGCTCAGTGCCCCCTGTCCCCTCTGGTGCCACCCTGGGACCGGTCTGCACCCCCAAAACCGCCCCGTGAGGCCCCCAAAAGCGAGCTGGGACTGAGTGCAGCCCTGCCGTTCCCCCCCCCCAAAAAAAGACCCCCCCTGCAGACTCCCAGACAACGCCAGCGACTCGTGTTTATTACAAAAAAAAAACAAAAACCACCTCGTCGTTCCCCATTTACAAAGGAGCCCCCCCCCTCCCACCCCACCCCCCCCAAAAATCTAACAGTTTCGTCTAAGTTTTTTTCTTTTTTTTTTGTACAAAAAAATAGCACTTTGGGACCCCGGGGGGAAAAAAAAAAATAAAAATCGTCCACCACCCACCCTCCCCCCCCCCCCAAAAAAAATAACAATAAATTTCGCCTTTGAGGGGGGGGAGGTCGATGACATGAGGTTTGTAAAAACCCTCCATCCCTCCCCTTCCCCAAATTCGAACAGAACAGAGACGGGACCGGATCAAACGGGGAGAGAATTATTGCCAGGTTGTTTTTTTTTGGGGGGGGGGGCTGCACCCCCCCCCCCTCTCCAGGACCCCCCCCTCGCTGCATAGAGAACCGGCCCCGACCCCCCCGGAATGAAGGGGTGACAGCGGATTAAAGCTGGGAGATGGGGGGAGCCCCCCAGAGCCCCCCCAAAAGCCGGTGTGGGGTCTGGGGGTCTGGGGGGGGGGAGCAGGGGGGGGGGGGGGTTCACCCCCAGCCCGTCACCCCCCCCCCGTCAAGGCACGTTTGTGTTTTGCGTCCCGGGGGGTTTTGGGGTGCCAGGAGCAGGGTGGGGACCCCCCCCCCTGCCCCCGGTGCCAAAATGGGGGCGGTGGGATCCGGCTGTGCCCCCCCCTCCCCATCCCCAGCCCCGGGCACTGGGGAGCAGCGCTGGTGGCGTGAAACCCCCCCCCCCCAATTCCCAAAAAACCCCCCCAATGCTCTGATTTCACCCTAAAATAATAATAATGCTTTGATTTGCCCCAAAATGCTCTGATCCCCCCCCCCCCACAAAAAAAAAAATACATCGCAGGGGAGCAGCCCAGGCTCTGAGCAGAGCCCCCCACCCCGGGGGTCCCGGGGGTCCCGGGGGTCCCGGATCGGGTTTGGCACTTGATCCCCGCTGGGGACGGACTTGGGCTCGGGGCGTGGGGGCAAATTTATCCAATTGTCCACGAAATTAAGAATCCTCCTGTTTTTTGTGGTTTTTTTTTTTGGTTTTTTTGTCCCGATCCTTCGTGGGGTTTTTGGGCTGAGGGGAGGGGGGGGGGTGGGATTAGGGGGGGAGCTCATAGTGCTTCACAGGGTTATTAAAATACAAATGCTTAAAGTTTCCTATATAAAAATATACAAATGCAAAAATAGATATCGAGAGAGAGAGCTTTGGGGGGGGGGGCCGGGCCCTGCGCCCCCTCCCCGGGGAGCTTCTGCTGCCTTTCCTTTTTCTTTTTCTTTTTGTGTTTGGGGTTTTTTCTTTTTGTTTTAAAAAAAACAAAACAATCGAAACGAGATTCCCGCTGGCTCCCGGAGCTCCCAAAAGCTCGGGGATGGAGATGGGGCAGCTGGGGCAGCTCCTCTCCAGAGGTTTTCCCGAGGGATTCCAGCACCTCCCTGGTGCTCCCGGAGCTTCTCCCGGGGAAAAGGGGGAGCAGGAGAAAGCTTGGGGGGGAATGGCCAGAGTGGGAAGTGCTGGGTTGGAGGGGCCCTGGCAGGGAAAAAAATCCCGATTTTCCCGTGGGAAAGGCCCAGGACAGGTGGGATCGGTGGATTTGGGGAGGGTTAAATCCTCTGCATCCCACCAGAGAGAAGGGGGTCGGGGGAAACAACCCCAAGAACGGGAGCAGGGAAAAAAATCCCACAATTTTCCCATGGGAAAGGCCCAGGACAGGTGGGATAAATGGATCTGGTGGGGTTTAATCCTCTGCTCCCCACCAGAGAGAAGGGGGTCGTGCCCCCCGACCCCCAAAAAACGGGAGCAGGGAAAAAAAATCCCGATTTTCCTGTGGGAAAGGCCAGGACAGGTGGGATCGATGGTTCTGGGGCAGTTTCATCCTCTGCACCCCCCCAGAGAGAAGGGGGTCGGGGGACACGACCCCAAAAATGGGAGCAGGGAAAAAAATCCCGATTTTCCTGTGGGAAAGGCCCAGGACAGGTGGGGATCGATGGATCTGGGGAGGTTTAATCCTCTGCACCCCAACAGAGAGAGAAGGGGGTCGGGGGACACGACCCCAAAAAGGGGAGCAGGGAAAAAAATCCCACGATTTTCCCGTGGGAAAGGCCCAGGGCAGGTGGGATCAATGGTTCTGGGGCAGTTTCATCCTCTGCACCCCACCAGAGAGAGTAGGGGGTCGTGCCTCCCGACCCCAAAAAGGGGAGCAGGGAAATCCTCGGGCAGCTCCAGCCCCATCCCGAGCTCAGCTCCTGCTGCTCGGCTCCACGGCCCGGGGTCACTCCCTGCTCACCCCAAAGCCGCTGCCGGGGCACAGACCCCCCCAGTTCCCCCTTTTTGGGGGCTCCACAGCCCCGTTTTGGGATGGAAGAGGAGGGTGTGGGAGGAAGGACGGAAAGCACCGAGCCCTCCCACGGGGCAGGAAGAGCAGGAGCCCGGAAAAGTTTTTTTTTGGGGTTTGGTTTTTTTGTTGTTGTTGTTTTTTTTCCTCCAAGCTGTCCGTATGATTTCCAACACCCTTCCTTCTTTCTCGGGAGTGCCACAAAACCCCTCCAGCGTCCCCCTCGTGTCCCTGCAGCGCTTCCCCTCGCTCCAGACCGGCTGAGCTCCGCGGATTCTCCTTTTTTTTTTTGGTTGTTTTTTTTTTTTCCCCGATTATTACTATTATTATTAATATTAATTCCAATGCTGGCTGCAATTTAAAAAAAAAAAAATCATCTTTTTCCCCCTCCCACCCAGAGGAGGCTCCGGTTGTGGCCCCCCCAGGGCTCTCTGTCCGTGACCTTCCCACGGAGCAGCTCCGCTCCCACGGGAGCCTCGCCAAGAAAAGGGCTGGAAAATAAAAAAAAAAACAACCAAAACCCACCCCAAGATCCGAGAAAAAAAAATAAAAATAGAAATAAAAATAAAAACCACACCTGCCGAGGCAGGGGAGGGCAGTGGGAGTCCAAGGGTGAAAAATCCAGCGGGATCTCCCCCCGAGAATGCCGAAGGAATTACAGGATCACCTCAAAGCAAAGCGTCCGACAGCCCGGGGAGGGAGGTTTTGGGGATTTTGAGGATTTGGGGGATTTTGGGAAACGGGAGCTTGGGCATCGTCCGACGAGCCCCAGAGGGGCCGAGCTGCTCCAGGATAAGGCATCGAAGGGACCACGCCATGGTCGCAGCAACATCTCTCCTCTCTCAAACGAACACATATTTTTTTTATATATATAATAATAATATAGAATCTTTTCTCTTTTTTTTTTTTTTTGTTTTTTTTTGGTTTTTTTCCTTTTTTTTCCTTTTTTTTTGTGGGGTTTTTTTTGGTTTTTTTTGTTTTTTTTTTTTAAATCGGAATCGTTTTAGTCGGTATTTCTGTCGTTGGGGTATTATATTTTTTTTTGTTGGTTTTTTTTCGTAGGTTTTTTTTGTTTTTGCTAAAAGGACCAAGGCGCGACAACACCGAGGAACCTCGGGGGGGAATTAAGAGAGAGGAAAAAAAAAAAAAAAACCGGGGAGGAGGAGAGAAAAAAATAACCAAAAAAAAAAAAAAATCAAGCCAAAAAAATTAAAAAATATATATATATATAGCTCTGGCCTTCTTGGAGAGGGAGGCAGCGCCGGAGGAGCCGAGCCCGGCGCCGTCGCCGCGCTCAGAAGCCGTTGCCGCTGATGTTGATGGACTGCAGGTCGGCCACCTGCATGACGTTGATGCCGCTGCCCGCCAGGCGGGCGATGCCCTCGGGGCAGATGGCCTCCATGGCCACCATGTTGGTGGCGATCAGCGCCGAGGGCGCCGCGCCGCCGTTGCCCTCGGCCGCCGAGGCCGCCGCGTCCATGGGCACGGCCGAGACGTTCATGGCCACGCCGCCGCCGCCGCTGGCACCCGCCGCTCCTCCCTTCTTGTTCTGGTGGGTCTTGATGTGCTTGGAGAGGTGGTCGCTGCGCATGAAGCGTTTGGGGCACTCCGGGCAGGCGAATTTCTTCTCTCCTGAAGGGTTTCGGGGGAGACGGGAGGGGTGAGGGGCGGTGGGAATGGACTCGGGGTTTGGGAAGGGGTTTGTGGAGATTGGGAAGGGGGTCGAGCTCGAGGTGAGTGCTCTGAGATGCTGGAATTTTGGGAAGAGGCTGGGATTTTGGGAAAGGTCCCTCCCCCTGAGAACACTCAGGCTTCGGAGAGACTCTCAGCCTTAAGAGCTCTAAGACGTTGGAATTTTGGGAAGAGGCTGGGATTTTGGGAAAGGTCCCTCTCCCTGAGAACACTCAGGCTTCGGAGAGGCTCGAGGGCAGAGCTCCAAGACGTTGGAATTTTGGGATCTCAGTAAAGGTTCCTCCCCTGAGAACACTCAAGCTCTGGAGAGACTCTCAGCCCCAAGAGCTTGAGGTGAGTGCTCTGAGATGTTGGAATTTTGGGAAGAGGCTGGGATCTTGGAAAAGGTTCCTCCCCTTGAGAAGGCTCAGGCTCTGCAGAGTCTCGCACCCCCAAGAGCTCCAAGACGTTGGAATTTTGGGAAGAGATTGGGATCTTGGGAAAGATCCCTCTCCCTGAGAACACTCAGGCTCTGGAGAGACTCTCAGCCTTAAGAGCTCCAAGACGTTGGAATTTTGGGAAGAGGTTGGGATCTCAGTAAAGGTTCCTCACCCTGAGAACACTCAGGCTCTGCAGAGACTCTCAGCCCTAAGAGCTCCAAGATGTTGGAATTTTGGGATCTCAGTAAAGGTTCCTCCCCCTGACAACGCTCAGGCTCCGGAGAGACTCTCAGCCCTAAGGGCTACAAGATGTTGGAATTTTGGGATCTCAGTAAAGCTCCCTCCCCATGACAACGCTCAGGCTCCGGAGAGGCTCAAGGCCAGAGCTCCAAGACGCTGGAATTTTGGGAAAAGGTTGGGATTTTGGGAAAGCTCCCTCCCCCTGAGAAGGCTCAGGCTCTGGAGAGACTCTCACCTCTAAGAGCCCCAAGACGTTGGAATTTTGGGATCTCAGTAAAGCTCCCTCCCCCTGACAACGCTCACGCCCCGGAGAACCTCTCATCCCCAAGAGCTCCCCGCCACCGCTGGAACTCCATCCCCGGCGTCCATCCCCGCGCGTTCCCGGGCTCTCCGGAGCGCCGGCAGCCGCGGCCGTACCTGTGTGCGTGCGCTTGTGCCGCTGCAGCTCGTCGGAGCGCGTGAAGCGCTTCCCGCACAGCACCCAGGTGCAGATGAAGGGCCTCTCGCCCGTGTGCCACCGCAGGTGCGCCCGCAGGTGCGAGGTCTTGCCGTACACCTTCCCGCAGCCCGGCACGTGGCAGATGTGCTGCTTTTTTTTCCCTGGATCCCCAGAGCTCCTGCGAGATGGGGAAATGGGTTAAAGCCAAGGGGAATCTCGGTGGCGGTCTCGGGGTGGATCTGATGGATCGGGATTGGCCGGAGCCCAGTTGAGGGGTTTGGGGTGAGGTTCGGCCAGGTCCCGCCCTTGGGTCACAACAGCCCCATGGGACGCTCCGGGCACGGGCAACTGGGGCTGGAAAAGGTGGGAAAGGACCTGGGGGTGGCCCAGGACACGGGTGGCATTGCCAGATGATCCCAGGGCCCCTTCCCAACCCAAACGAGGGCAGCGAGCGGCCTCACCTGCCCTCTCCTTCCTTGCAGTAGGGACAGGTGCAGGCTTCCCTCCGCGTTTTCCGGCCCTGCTGGGGCTGGGGGTCCGGGCTGGTCTCCCCCTCCTCCACGGCCGTGCTCTCGTCCCCCAGCCCGTCCCCGCTGCCGCCGTGCAGCCCCAGCTGGGCCCCGTGCTCACCTGCAAGAGAAGGCGGGAGGAGCTGAGGGCACGTTCCTCACCTGCACAGGAGGTTCTCCAGCTGAGGACTCCAGCTCCGCCCTTCTCCCTGGGCTTTTCCCCAGCCCGCGGCTCTCCCTGGCCTCCCAGACCTCCCACAGCTCTCAGCGTTTTGGTCCGGCTCTTTAATTTATTTCCAGGGGAGAGGGAAGAGCTGCATCTCTCCCGAGAAACAGCCCCCTGCCAACCAGTGCAGCTACTCCAGCAGAATTCCAGCAGAATTCCAGCCCAGGCTGCACCAGGGTAAATAAAGCTGGCAGGAAGAGCAGCACCCTTCGGTGGCTCCACGTTATCCCCGTTACGGAGCTGGGTAAGGACACAAAGAGCCGGGAAATCCTCAGGAGCTGCTCTCGGAGCCAATCCCTGCCTCTCCCCAGGAGCAATTCCCGGCTCCCGAGAGCCAGGGAAGCACAGGGGAGCTCCCAGGTGAACGGAACCCACCCGAGGGGGGCTGAAGCCTTCCCCTGCTCACTCCTCTCATCCCTCCCCCGATCCCATCGTCACTCCGGGGATATTTCCCCTCCTGGCTCCGCAGTCCCCGCACAGAGCCGGAGCTCTGGGGACGTCAGGGGCTCAGCGATCCCTTTGCAGCCGCAATCCACGGATGCCAAAGGATCTGCTGGCAGACGGGCAGCGGAGCCGCTTCCGGAGGCGCTGCCGCATCCTTGGCTGTGATTCCAGCCCCAAATCCACCTCCTTCACCCCGACTTCCTCACGGGAAACGTGGCAGGTGTGAGACAAATTCACCTTTTTCCCGGCAATTTCCTCGCGAGGAATCCGATTTCTGTAACCCAAGCGCGGCAGGTTCGAGGCAAAGCACACCTGGGGTTTTATCTCACTCCAGCAGTGCTCTCCCGAGGCTGGGAAATGAAGCTCCAGGTGGGAATTATTCCCAAAAACCCATCTGGGGCTTTTCCTGGTGCAGTTTCCAGCGGCTCCAGGGCGGGTGAGGCGACAGGAAGGTGGCTGGGGGTGTCCGGGGGCTGCCGGGCGCTCACTGCGACCCTTCAGCCCGGAATTTCGGACGCTGCCCTTTCCAAAGCTGCCATTCCCAAACCCACCATCCTCCTGGGAAGCCCTGCTGGGACCAGCACCTTGGGAAATTGCCAGCAGGGAAATCGCCTTTACAATCCCCGTTTTCCACGCAGGAGCTCCGAGGAGGGGGCTGGAGAAGGACGGATTTCAAATCCCGGAGGCGCCAGGAGGGAGTTTCACAACCCGGAGACAGCGCTGGGAACGAGGAAGAATTCCTGGCAGGAACAACTTCCCCAGCCCCTGGTGGTGCCGGTGCCAGCAGGCGTCAGTGGCGCCCGGGCAAAGCTCCAGGGAGCAGCCGCGCTCAGGAGGGACAGGAGCCACCAGAACGGGTCCCTGGGGCTCAGGGAAGGACAAAAACCACCGGGAAAGGGAAGGAATCTCCCCTAAAATCCAAGCTAAAGCTTCCCAGCACAGCCTGAGGTGCGTGCCCATGTCAGGTCAGCTGGCAGAAGAGGCAGGAGCGGACTGGGAGGTTTGCTGTCCCCGAATCCAGGGATCCAGATTCCCCGGGAACGGGCAGTGCTGGCTTGCTGAGGGCACCCAGAGCCCCCAGGAGCAGAGCCTGACCCTGGCACACAGGGGACAGGGCAGGAGCAGCCAGGATGTCACCTGGGGCTGTCACCTGGGGCTGTCACCCGGCCCCACAAACCCCGGATATCCCCGGGGTCCCCTCATCCAGCCTGGCACCAACCCCTGGCAGCGCAGGAATTCTGTCCCAGCCAGGCCTGGAGGAGGGAATCGTCCCCTCCCAAGGTGGCACCGTTTGAGGCCCCGGCCCTGGGTGCCACGTTCCCGAGCTCCCAGCGAAGTCGAGGACTTCGGGAGCTTCCCGGTCGTGACGTGTCTGCAGTCACAGCCCCGCACGGGGGGAGCCTGGGAGGGGTTTTTAATCTTCCTAAGCCAGCGCTGACAGCTTTGTGCTCCAGCCACGGATTAGAGATTTCCCCGGATGGGAAGAGCTGCTGGAGGGGGGGGGGGTGTGGAAAATAAAAAAGAAAAAAAAAAAGAAAAAAAAAGCCAGAAGAAAAAACACAACTTTTCTCCTCGCAAAAAAAACCCCCAAAGCAGGAGAAAACACAAGTTTTCTCCCCAAAAGTACACCAGGGAAGGGGAGAATCCAGCCAGGATTCCTTGGAATGGCTTCAATCCTCCAAGAGGCAAAAGCCTACGCGGCGTTTTCTGGGATTTTGGCGCGGGAGGGAACAACCCCAAATCTGTGGCTGCCTCTCAGCGAGGTATAAACCCAGCTCCCGGACCTGCAGGGATCGTCCCACCCCAAGCAGGAGCTCTGAAATCTCGGGATACGCCAGGTTCAGGGGAAAAAGCTGGCAGAGAGGATAATTCACCGTTATTATCCCCACTAATACACGTCCCTGCTAAGACTAAAGCCTCCCTGGAGGCTCCACGCTCGGGTCAGCAAAGCCCTGGAAAAAATATATTATTAACGGAGCAAGAGGAGGTTTAATCCTTGGGAAAAAAAAAAACAAAACTGGGGAGAAAGAGGGATTTTGGGAAGGCAGGAGAGGGGAGCTGCCCCTGGCCCTGCTCCACCGGCGACCTCAGAGACCCCCCAGGAGCGGGGCAGCTTCTGGTGTCCCACTAAAAAAAAACCCAAAACCCCGGAATCTTGGCTTGGGAATTCTCTGCAGACAAGGTGATCCTTGTGCAGGGGGGAAAAAAAAGCTGGGGCTTGTTTGCTTTATTTAGCAAACAGGAGGTGAGAAACGCGCGGCGCAGGGAGGAGAGAGGAGCTCGCACACCCAGCCCCGGCCCGCCTCAGGCAGGGGAACAGACCCCGTGTTCATTCCTAGAGGAAGGGCTGGAAATAAAACCCCAAAGCAACAACCCGGCGCTGATTGTGCAAACCCTGCACCTCCGGCGGCTCTGCCAGGGCCGAGGGGGGAGAGCTGGCACCGGGAAGTTTTCAGGGTGAAAAGAAAGAAAAGCAAAACCTTGGGGACGCTCAGCCCCCAGCACCTCGGGGTGTGCTCCTGAAAAACACCTCCAAAATCCGCATTTGCTGGCTCACGCTTCGAGCTCTCCCCGTTTCCTGCCCGGTTTTTGGGGGTCCAGAACAAACCCCGGCTGCTGCAGACACACCAAAGAGCTGCACAAAGGGACAGGGTGGCTTTGGAACCGCGTCCCCTTGGGGTTTTTTTTTCCCCCCCATCCGATTCCCTCCCTGGTTTGCAAAACGAGTTAATCTGCGCCAGGAGCTCATCCATGTCAACGAGCCAAGCTCTGGCTCAGCAATTCCTTGGAGATGGGGGCAGCGGAGAGGGAACCAGGGGATGGGGCAGGCTGCAAGCCTGCAGCCCGGTGAGCAACTGGGGCTTAATTTGGACTCTGATGACTCCAGAGGCCGCTCCCTGGGCAGCTCCCGTAATTGCTGGAGGTTTCTGTGCGTCAGGACGAGCGACGCTTCCTTCGGAGAGGGGATAAATCGGGATGGAGCCGCTGGAATGAATGTAAAAGGGGACAGAGCAGAGGCAGGGAATCACCTCATCATCGCCTTTGCCAGATCCATGAATCCTCCAGGATTTGCCAAATGCCTCTGCCACGCTGCATGCTGACACACAGAGCCCCTCTGCCCTTTAAATTCCCCTGGGAATTGTCACGAAACCGGGACAGCCTCCGGTCCTGCCTCGCCATCGCACCCAGAGCACCTCTCCCTGACATCCAGAAATCCCTGAGTGAGGGCTGTGGAAGGAGGAAAACGCCGGGATGAGACCGGGAAGGGCAATTCCCGAAGCGGGGAGACCCAGCAGGCGTCTCCCAGCTCACCCGAACCTCACCGCAGCCAAGGGCGGAAACTTTCCCGGGACAGAACTCCCAAGATTTTAATCCCGAGGAGGAGCTGATGCCCGTATCACTGCCAGGATCTAACCCAGACATCCCGGGATGGGGTGGGAGGAGATGAGGAGCCGTGCTGAGGTGGGAGCCGACGCTCTGGAAAGGAGCCACGCGAAAAACTCCCCCGAAGCCGGGAGCCGGGCCGCGTCTCCCGCGTGGGGCGATAAGCACGGGGCTCCGGCAGGGCTGGGGCTGGCCCAGATAAAAGGGAGAGGCAGATCAGGGCCCGGCAGACGGGTCTGGAGCCGGGACCTCTCCCGGGAGGAGTCACGGGGCGGGTGCCGCGCGCCCGACCCGTCCGACCGGCCTGGAGCAGCGGCAGGGAGAGGAAAAGGAGGAGGAGGAGGAGCAGCAAGGCTGCCCCATGGAGCACAGGGTGTCCCCACGGGGGATTCGTGTGGGGCACAGCCTCACCCAGACAAAGCTGCGACAACACAGCTGCCGGGATGGATCGCTGCCTTTCTGCCCGGGGCTCTCCGGGGACTCGCGTCCGTGCCCGGCGGAGGACGGTCACACAAGGAATCCAGAGGGGATGTCAAGTCCAGCCCGGGCTGGGATTTGGAGCGGGAAGTTTCACAACGCGCCGCTCCGTGCCGTGATGTCAACCGAGGGCCGCGCGTCACGGGCGGGTCCTGCCGGGGCTCCGCGCCCCCCGCACGCCTCAGCCGGGCCCTGCCACAAAGCTGCCCTTAAAAACCGGCACACGGGACACAATCGGGGCTTTGTGCCGCTGGCCCGAGGCCGGGAAGGGCCCTGCGAGGATGAAGTGGGAGCAGGGAGCCGGGAGGGGTTTGCTGGACACGATCCCAAAGGTTCCTGCACCCACCAGATGGGTTTTCCTTTCAGGACAGTGCTGATGTCCCCCTGCTCGATTGCCCCAGCTGGAAGGGAGCTCGTGCTGCCCAGAAAATCCCAATCCCACCCAGCAGCTCCATCCAGGCCTGGAATCAAACATCCCAAAACGAGGGATGATATCCCTTGAGCGCCCCTAAAACAAAGCAGGGTCAATTCCAGCGCACCCCTTTACCCGGCACACTCCTGAGCCAGGCAGGGCTGGGACAGGGACGTGGGGACAGCAGGGCTGGGACAGGGACACGGGGACAGAGCCACTGCAGGGACACCCAGCTCACAACAGTCCCTTCTCCTCCTCCCTACGGCAAAAGAGGAAGAGAAACCCCGATGTCGCAAAACCCCCGCCATCGTCGCCCCCACACAGGATGTCCCCTCCCTGGGGCTGGGGGACACTGAGGTGGCTCTCAGACCCCACGGAGGTGGCACAGCCCCAGCCCCTCACGGGTGGTGCCCACCCACGCCGGCAGCAGCCCCGGGAGGGTTTTGGGGTGCTGGCAGCTGAGGAAATCCCCCCTTCCCGGGCCTGTTTGCCCAGGCTGTCACAGACCAGCCAGGGAGGAGGAAGAAACAGCCTCTGAGCCACCCCACTAACACAGACACCGAGCTGGGCTCTGCGTCACACCCAGAAAAAAAAAAAAAAAGAAAAAAAATATCTGAGTTTTAAAGAACTTTTCAGGCGTTGTTTTCCCCCTGAGGGATTTTTTTCCCCTTGCCAAAACCCAGGAGAAAAACCTCACTGGCAACAAACCCGAGGGGCTGGGAGCCACGGCCCCCCATCCAGGAGGTGACACAGGAGCAGCCGGGACGCCGGGCTGAGCTCTGGAAGGGGCAGGACACGCAGAGCTGCCAGCCCAGGTGGCAGCTGGGGCCACCTCCTCCTTCCTGCAGCCCGGAACACGCAGCAGGATCCAAACCAGCTCCAGCCCCCTCCGCAGCAAGGGCTCATTTTCCATCTGCCTCCCCCCGGAAGCAGAGCAGCTTTTTCCTGCTCCAAAAACCCCTCCCAGCTCCTTGCCTGAAGCAGAAAGTTCCAGCACACGTGGAAGGCTCGGAAAACGCCGGGGGATCTGGGAAGGGTTGGGAATGAACCCCTCCCTCAAATTCGCAGAGGGAGCCAGGTCTGGGGGGGCTCAGCACCCCCTGGAGAGGGGCTGGTGGTGGCACAAAGGGACTCATTGCCACGTCTGAGGGACACGGACGGAGAAAATCTCCTCCAAATCCTGCCACTGGATGGGCGCCAGGAAGCTCTGCCCTGGCCACAGCTTTCCCCATTTCACCCCAGGAGCCTCCTGGACCGTCCCGGGCTCCCCGGAAAAGCGCTCGGAACGCTGCCCTGGGCTCTCCCCCGTGCCACAGCCGCCTCCTCGGGGCTGGGGACAGAGCCAGGAGGCTCCGCTGCTGCCACCGCTCGCGGGGAATTCTCCACCGCGGAATGAGGGCTGAGAGCTGCCGAGCTAAGATAAAAAAAAAGGAGAGGAGGAGGAGGAGAAACAGGAGGAGGAGGAGGAGGAGGCTTCGCAGCGTGAGCGCGTTGGATGGGTGGTCTCTAGAACGTTCCTCCCTGTTCCACCTCCGAGGGCAGAGCCAGGCACGAATACAGGAACTGGGGCTCGCCCATGCCTTTCTCCAGCGCCTTCAAAACAAGGAGCGAGCCCGGGAACGCGCCGGGAGCACGCCCCGGGCTGGGTGGGAGCCGCCCCAGGCGTGGGGATGGCACAGAGGGAACCCTGTTTGTGTCTCCCTGGGTGCCAGCCCCGGCTCGTGGGAGCCCCCGCGGGTCCCTGCGCTCGGGGAAATCCAAGGATCAGGCTAATCCGGAGGCTGGAGTGACCCGTGGCCTGCCTGCGAGCCAAGCTGCTGTAGCAACAGCCCAAAATAATGCTGCAAAACAAGCCCGGGGGAGCGGCCGCCGCCTCTCGCGAGAGGGAAGCACGGGCCGGATTGAGCAACATTTTCTGCTGCCTCTCAACTGTGACTAAATCCAGCAACAGCCCCTTTTAGCCGGAGCCAGAACACGAAACAAACCGAAAAGGGGAAAAAAAAAAAAAAACAACCCTTAACAAAAAAACCAAAAAAAGCCAAGGAAAACAGTGGGAAAGCGTTCCCAGAACCGATCCCTTCCGCGGCGGAAGCTGAGCGGGCTCCGGCTCAGCTCCCACTTTGACGTATCCCGCTTTTCCCAGGCTGTGGGGGACTGGTGGGCTGGATCCCTGGGGATGTGAGCAGGGTGCCCCGCGCCCACGGCACCGTCTGGGCCGCACTGAGGTCACGCTGTCCTGCGCCAGCACACCCAGACGCTTAATGAGCCCTTTCTTCCGCCCCTGTGAGGAAATTCCCCGCGGCTCCGTGACTGTGTTTGTTTTCGTGGGGTTTTCAGTCAATCCCTGCGTTCTGTGGCCGTGACTCTTCGCAGGCTCGGGGTCCTCACCCCGGCGCTGACCCCGCTGGCCACCAGGGCAGGACAGCGGCACAGAACCAGGCGTCCCCCTTCTTCTCCGCATTTCTTCCCAAATAAAACTCACCCCCCCCCCAAAAAAACACCTTCGGCGTCTTCTGGTGACCAACACGCTCCCACCCCGGGGCCTGCACAAGCCCCACCCCAACCTGCCCAACCCCATCTGACGCCAGCCCGGCCCAGCAGGGTCCAGCCTTCCTCCTTCCCGTGCCCCCGAGCACTCACCGGGGGCGTTGGCGATGGCCAGGGGCAGCCCCTGCAGCTGGTGCACCTGGATCCCGGACGCTCCCAAGGCACTGAGGTTAATAGTCTGGAGGCCCGGCACGGAGGAGAGCTGGGCGGCGTTGACGGTGACGGTGCCGCTGGGCAGCGAGGCGATGGGGGTCAGCGTGGTGCTGGTGCTGCCCGTCTGGCCCAGCGACACGCCCTGCATGGGGGCCAGCGTGATTGTCTGCGCCTGGGGGTTCTGCACCTGCAGGTTCTGCAGCTGGATGGTCTGCCAGCTCACCTGCCCGTTGGGACCCACCGTGGGCGTGCGGATGATGATGGGGCCGGAGTTGGGCACGGCTTGGAGCTGCAGGTTCTGCAAGGTGTCTTGGGAGATGGCTTGAGTGGCAAAGGTCTGGCCGGACAGCGGGGTGGTTTGGAGGGCTTGGATCGTCTGCCCTCCTTGGACCAGCTGTGGCTGGATCAGGATCTGCTGCTGCTGCTGCTGCTGCTGCGACTGCTGACTCTGATCCCCCTCCTTCTGCTGCCCCGGCTGCAGGGTCACCCCGGACACGGGGCTCTGCAGAGAGTCCGAGCTGGGGACGCTGCCGGCCCTCTGCGGGGTCTGCGCCTGCACGTTGGTGCCCACCGTGGCGCTGGTGGAGAAATTCATGACGTTACTGGTGGTGGTGGTGGTGGAGTAGCTGTTGGCGTTGGTGAAGAAGGCGCCCGAGCTGGCCTGGGACGTGGCCGTGCTGCCCGAGCTGCTGGCAGCCCCCGAGGTGGCCGGCTGGGAGCCGCTGTCCGGCGAGCCCGAGCTGCTCAGCGTGCCCGTCTGGGACGTGGGCGCCAGGCTGGCGGCCACGCTGTTGACGGGCAGCAGGGTGATGTTGCCGTTGAGGGCCACGGGCACGTTGGCCACGTACTGGGTCTGCCCGGAGAGGCTGTTGTTGGCCAGCCCCACGCCCTGGATGGGCACGGCCTGCTGCAGCAGGTTGGGCATGGCGATGAGGTTGCTGCCGCCCGCGCGGCTCGTGATGATCTGCTGGTTGGAGCCGGGGATGATCTGCAGCTGCCCCGAGGCATCCTGCTGCACGTTCACCTGCGCCGGGGTGGTGGCAAACTGCAGCTGCTGCCCGTCGATGGTCTGGAACTGGGGGATCACCTGGTACTGGATGTTGGGGATGACGCCCGGCAGGCCCGTCAGCACCTGCTGGTTCTGCAGGCCGGACGCCGAGGTGACCACGTAGGGGCCGGCGCTGACCGGGCGGCTCTTGGAGGCGTCGCCGCCGTTGCCGCCCGGCTCCTTGGAGCCCGTGGGGGTGCTGGAGCCCGCCGAGATGATCTGCCAGCCGTTGGCCGACTGGGTGAGCTGGGCGGCGGCCGCGTTCAGGTCCAGCTCGCCGCTCCCGCCCTGCTGGCCCTGGGAGCTGTTGGAGTTCTCATTGGGAGACTCGATGCGGCTGCAGGTGGCTGCCAGCAGGGCCAGCGGGGAAGGCTGTGACTCCTGGGGATGAGAGGAGGAGTTACCGGCGTGGAAGGCGGCCCGAGGGGCAGGCCCGGAGTGAAGAAAAAAAAAAAAAACCAAACAGGGAAACACAACAACAACAAAAAAAAAACCCAAAAAAACCCCAACAACTTATAAAGAGAAAACAGGGAGGAGCATACTCGGAAAAGATAAACACTTCTTCCTGAACAAACCCACCCACAGCCGGAAAAATACAACTGCCAGGCACAGCGCTGTCAGGCCAGGACAGCCTGAACCCACAGGGAAAAGCCTTTTGGGAGGCAGCCTGCCTGGGAAAGCCAAGAGCGCAGAGGGCTCCTCCAGCCCGAACCGGGGAATCGCCCCGAGGCACAAGCAAGCCCCGGGAAGGAGGAGGGGTCACTCCTGGGCTCCCCGAGCTGGAGAAGGGCCAGCGGTGTCACCGGGAGCAGGGGAACTGCGAGTTTCCGAGGAGAGCCGGGGAGGAGGGGAAGCCTTGGCAGCGCTCACCCTCCTCTTCCTGCCCGCGCTGAAACGCTCGCCTGGGCCCAGCAAACAGCTCGGCCCGGCCCTGGACTTTGCCACGAGTTCCCCGGAGCCAGCGGGGCCGGGCGGGGGCCGATCCTCCCCCCACTCACCTGGGCCTCCCCACCGCCGGCGCTGCTCGTGCTGCTGGCGTCGCCTTCGCCCTTGTCGGGCTTCACAGCCGACATCTCCTCGGTGCTCTCCTGGTCTGCGCAGGAGGGAAGCGACAGCCCCGGTTAGGGACATTTCGGGGCAGGGCAGCGGCACGAGGCTCGGGAGGGCCCGGCAGGGCCCGGAGGGGACACGGAGGGCTGGCTGCGAGGGGACCATGTGCTCCTGGAGCAGCCGGGAAAGGGGCTGCGAAGAGCAGGGAGCTGCCAAAGGGGAGCTGGCAGCGGGACAAGGCGGGGAGGACCCGGCTCCAGGGTCCGGCTCCTCCCCAGCCGCCCGGGACACTCCCTGGCCCCCGCCGAGGTCCTCCCCGGGCCTCCCCCTCGCCTTGCCCGCGGGGGCCGGGGCACACACCCCCGGCCCCGCGGATCCACCCCGGGATTCCCCCGCGCGGCTCCGGCCCGCGGGATCCCCTGCCCGGGGCCGCCCCGTCCGCGATCCCCCCGGCGCGGCGGTCCCCGCTCCCACCGAATGCTTCCTCTCCCGGCGCTCGGGAGCCTCCTCATCCTCCGCCGGCCACCGGGGCTGCGCCCCCCGGTCCTGCCCTCACCCCCGGCGCCCCTCACCGGGCTCTACAGCGGGGAGGGGACGCCGGGCGGCCCCGCTCGCACCTTCCCGCGGCCCTCCCGCACGGGCCCCCCCCCGCCCTCGCCTCCCGCATCCGCCCCCGCACGGCGCCTTGCCCGGGAATGGGGGAAAGCCCCCCGGTCCCTGCGCTCGCAGCCGCCCTCCCCCACGGCCTCCCCCGCCATCTCGGCGCCCGATCCCCGGGGATCTCGGCCTCCCCCCCGCCACCCCCGCCCCCAGCCCCGATTCCCGGGGCCTCCCCATCACTCCCCGCCGCCCCCTCCTCCGCTCCAGCCCTGCCCGGCGCGGCCGCCGGTCCCTCCCCCGAGGCCTTCCCCCCTCCCCCGGGTCCCTCCCCCGGCAGGTCCCCCCGGCGCGGCGCGGCGGGGCCCGGCCCGGCGGGGCCCGGCCCGGCGGGGCGGGGCCGCCTCTGGCCCCTCCGAGCGGGCGGGCGCCGCCGCCTCTGCGTGTGCCCGGGGCCCCGCGCGGCGCTCGGCCCCGGCCCCGTCCTTACCGCTCATGGTGCCGGGGCCGGGCCGGGCGCGCGGGGCGGGGCGGGGGCGCGGGCGGGCGAGCGGCCGAACCCGCCGGTGCCGCCGAGGGGCTGCCGAGGGAGGGGCCGCGCGCCGCGGCCGCAGCCCCGCGCCCCGCCCGCGCCGCCCCCGCGGCCAATGAGCGCCGCGCGGGCCGCGGAGCGACGGGCGCGCCGGCCAATGGGAAGCGAGGGCGGTGCGGCGCGGGGGGGGAGGAGGGCGGGCGCGCCCCGCCCCCGCCGCCCCGCCCCGTGGGGGAGGGGGAGCGCTTAGGGCGGCGGCCAATGGGGGCGCGGGGGGGAGGGGGCGGGCGGCGGCGCAGCCAATCAGCGCCCGCGCGGGCTCGCAGGGAGACCCCGTATGGGCGCGGCCGCGGCGGCGCGGGCCGCGGCGTGATGGGCGGGCCCGGCTGCCAATGGGAGGCGGGAGGCGGGGTCTGGCCGTGACTGGCACCGCCCGGCACCAACCGGCCGCGCGGGCCGCGCCTCGGGGCGGGAGAGGCGCGGAGATTGACGCGAGCACCGATCAACCGGAGAGCGGAGGCGGTGGCCGCGGAGAGGCTCGGGCTCAATCAGCGCCCCGGTCGGTCTCAAACGGGCCAATGGGCGCCGCGGCGGGGCGGGACCGCGGCCGCTCCGCGCCCTTGGGGGGACGACGCGGCGAATGGCGGAGCCGCCGCCATGTTGTGTCGGGCTCCCTCACGCCCGGCCGCGCTCCCCCCGGCGCTGCCCGGGCTCCCCCCGCCCTGCGCACCGCGGGTTACGTGCGGCTCTTTTCTCCCCGAGAGTCCCCGTTCCACGCCCCGAGCCGGCTGGGCCCTGTCGCGACAGCCGCCACGGCGCTGCGACACGTCCTCGGGAGCGCTGTGTGAACACCCCCAGAGCCTTGGCACGACATCGCCCAGCCCTGTCCCGACACGGCGAGCGCCGCAGCGGGGAGCTGGGGCCGCCCTTGCCCTTGGGGAGCTTTGGGGGTTTTGCGGGATTTTTGGGGGGGGGGGTTTATGGCCGAGATCCTTTATGGCCGAGATCCTTTATTTCATAGAAAAAGGGGCGCGGCGGGAGGGGGATCGCGGCAAGCGACACACCGGGGAGGGGACAACGAGGGACACGGAATGGCTTCGGTCCCGCTCCGGCCCCATCAAAACCGCTCCCCCTTCGTGCGTGAGCTTCCCATTTCCCGGCGTTTTCGGCCCAAATCCCGCCCCGCAGCCCGGAAAAGGCCCCCGCACTCCACGGGCCTTGGGGACAACCTGTCCCTGTCCTGTCCCCGTTTATAACACCACCGTGTCACTGGACCTCAGCCCGGGGGTTCGAGGGACGCCCGGCAGGACTTGCCCCCCGTTAGACCCCCCCCTTTTTAAGCCCTCTCACCCCGGTACTCCCTGGAGGATCCTTGTCCCAGTGATCCCCCCGCTCTCCTGTGACTTCACCGCTGAAAATCGCGTCCGATTCGCACCCCGCTGCCCCCAGAGGCCCCATCGCGACTCCCCCAATTATCGCTCCCAATTAACCTCTCATTTCCCCCCGTCGAGACCCCCCAATTAAGCCCTCATTGCCCTCCACGGGGGGACGTGTCCCCAGTGTCCCCAATGTCCCCAGTGCCAACATTAACCCCTCATTGTCCCCAGTGCCAACATTAACCCCTCACTGTCCCCAGTGTCCCCAGTGCCAACATTAACCCCTCATTGTCCCCAGTGCCAACATTAACCCCTCACTGTCCCCAGTGTCCCCAGTGCCAACATTAACCCCTCATTGTCCCCAGTGTCCCCAGTGTCCCCAGTGCCAACATTAACCCCTCATTGTCCCCAGTGCCAACATTAACCCCTCATTGTCCCCAGTGTCCCCAGTGCCAACATTAACCCCTCATTGTCCCCAGCGCGGACCCCTCCCCGGTGTCCCCAGGCGCCCCCCGGTGGTCGCAGCCGGGCGGTGCCACCCCGGGCCCGAGGCTGTGCTGCCGCCTGGCGGGGGCGCCACAGCGGGACCTGGGCACGGACTGGCACCGACTGTCACCGACAGTGACACCGACAGTGACACCGACAGTGACACCGACAGTGTCACCGACAGTGACACCGACAGTGTCCTGTCACCCGCCACAGCGGGACCTGGGCACGGACTGGCACCGACTGTCACCGACAGTGACACCGACAGTGATACCGACAGTGACACCGACAGTGACACCGACAGTGACACCGACATTGTCCTGTCACCCGCCACAGTGGGACCTGGGCACGGACTGGCACCGACTGTCACCGACTGTCACCGACAGTGACACCGACAGTGACACCGACTGTCACTGACAGTGACACCGACAGTGTCCTGTCACCCGCCACAGCGGGACCTGGGCACGGACTGGCACCGACTGTCACCGACTGTCACCGACAGTGACACCGAGAGTGATACCGACAGTGACACCGACAGTGACACCGACAGTGTCCTGTCACCCGCCACAGCGGGACCTGGGCACGGACTGGCACCGACTGTCACCAACTGTCACCGACAGTGACACCGACTGTCACTGACAGTGACACCGACAGTGTCCTGTCACCCGCCACAGCGGGACCTGGGCACGGACTGGCACCGACTGTCACCGACTGTCACCGACAGTGACACCAACAGTGACACCGACAGTGTCCTGTCACCCGCCACAGCGGGACCTGGGCACCGACTGTCACTGACTGTCACCGACAGTGACACCGACAGTGTCACCGACAGTGTCCTGTCACCTGCCACAGCGGGACCTGGGCACCGACTGTCACTGACAGTGTCACCAACAGTGTCACCCAGAGTGTCCCGTCACCCACCACAGCGGGACCTGGGCACCGACTGTCACCGACAGTGTCCCCAACAGTGTCAGCAGTCCTGCCCTGGTACCAACACTGTCACTGACCCCGTTCTGTCCCCCAGGAGTGTCCCTAGCAGTGTCCCCAACCCCATCTTGTCCCCAACAGTGTCCCCAAAGCTGCCCTGTCCCATCCCAGATGGTGCCACCCCCCAGTTCTGTCCCCTCCTCAACCATGTCCTGTCCCCGGGGTTCTCACATCAGGGTGCTACCCTGTCCCGTGTCCCCAAAAGTGTCCCCAACCCCGTCACTGTCCCTGCGCTGCCTCTGCTGTCCCCAAGCCTGTCCTGTCTCCTCCGTGTCCCTGTCCCCACCTCCCATCGGCCGCACGAGCTCGGGGGACACGGGACAAACCCACAGCCCGGGACCGTGGCCAAACTGGGAGCACTGGGACGAGCCGGGGGGGGGCAGCGGGGCCGCTCTGGGGTGCCCCGCCCCCGCTGCCACCCCCCGATTGTCCCCCCGGGTCCCCGTCCCCCCTCTCTCCCCCGGGCAGGTCGCGGCCGCGGAGGAATCAGGGCGACGCCGGGCGACTCCCAGCAATTTTGGGTTGGGAACCGCAGAAATGCAGCGCGGCGCGAGCCAGGGCGGCCCGGCCGGGGACAGCGACGGGCGGGGGGCGCGGGGGGGGTCACAGGGCCTGGGGGGACGGGGGGGGGGGGACACCCAGGACAGCCTGGGGGGGGCTCAGGGCTGGGGAGGGGTCGCTGGCAGCCTGGGGGGTCCCAGGGTCGGGGGGGTCCCTTCCTTAGCGGCTTGGGGGGTCCTAGAATATTGGGGAGGGGGTGTCTCAGGGGTGGGGGGGTCCCTGGAGGCTTGGGGGGGGGGCTCAAGGACAACTTTCAGTGGTCCCAGGGCTGGGGGGGGGAGGTGGGGAACCCCAGATTTGCAATGGAGGGGGGGTCTTTGGCAGCTCGGAGGGGACACGGGGCACGGTGGCAGCTTTTGGGGGGTCCTCCCGGGACCCGGAGGGGGGGGGTCGGGCCCCCGGTGCCGCCCCCGCGGCTGCCGCTGCCACCGCTCTGATGTGGCTTCGGCACCGCAGCGCAATGGGAGCCACATGGCCGGGGGGACACGGGGGGAGCGCCGGCTCGGGGCTCCCTGTCCCCCCACCCCCGGGCTCTGTCCGGCTGTCCCAGGGTCTGTCTGTCCCTGCCGGGGGTCTGTCCCGCCTCGGTGTCCGTGTCCCGTCCCCCCCCCCGCGGCCCCCTCAGTTATTTCCAGGGATAATTCCGGGATAATTAAAGGCTGGGAGGAAACACCGGGGCCGTGGGCGCAGCTCAGCCCTGGGGCCACCCTGCCCTGGCTTCCCCGTGGGTGGGAACCCCCCCAGCCCCACCGCGGGTGCCCCTCTGTCCCTGCAGGGCCCTTCACACCCCCGGTGTCCCCCTCGGGATCCCCCCACATCCCGCTGGGTCCCCCAAAATCCCTCTGGGTGCCTCGTGGTCCCATGGGACCCCCAACCCGCCCCCCCCACGTTCCCCCGCAGACCCTCCCTGTGCCCCACCTTGGTGGGGATCACTGGGGTGCCGGGGGGGCTCCCAACACCGGGGGGGGGCAGCTCCGCCCTGTTCCGAGCCCTCGGAGCTTCCCCCGGCCCCCCCCCGGGCCCGTGGGCGGCCGTGGCCGGCGCACCCAGCGCGGGGGCTGCGCTATTTCGGGGCCTCCGACCGCAAGGGAAACATCCGGGGGCCGGAGAGGGCGGGCGGGGCCGGGCCGGGCCGGGGGGACACCGGGGACACCGCGCCAGCCGAGGGGGGGGACGCGCAGGGGTCACCCCGGTGTCCCCGGGTTGGGGGGCACAATGAGGGTGGGGGGCAGGGGAGGGGGCACTGCTGTGTGTGCGCATTCCCGGTGATCCCAGTGCCCATTCCCGGTGCTCCCAGTGCCACCAGTGCCCATTCCCAGTGCTCCCAGTGTCCCCAGTGTCCCCAGTGCCCATTTCCGGTGTCCCCAATGCTCCCAGTGCCCATTCCCAGTGTCTCCAGTGCCCATTCCCGGTGCTCCCAGTGTCCCCAGTGCCCATTCCCAGTGCTCCCAGTGCACATTCCCAGTGCTCCCAGAGCCCATTCCCAGTGCTCCCAGTGTCCCCAGTGCGCATTCTCAGTGCCCCCAGTGTCCCCAGTGCCCATTCCCGGTGTCTCCAGTGCCCATTCCCAGTACCCCCAGTGTCCCCAGTGACCATTCCCAGTGCTCCCAGTGCCCATTCCCGGTATCTCCAGTGCCCATTCCCAGTGCCCCCAGAGTCCCCAGTGCCCATTCCCAGTGCCCCCAGTGCTCCCAGTGCCCATTCCCGGTGTCCCCAGTGCCCCCCGCGCACACGTGGAAGGGGTTCGGGGCTGGTTCCGCTTCTCCCCAGCCCCGAGGGGCCGCGGTGGCCCCGGCGTCACCGCGGGGACCGGGGAGGGAACAACACTGCCGGGACCCCCGCACTGGCCCTGGGGACCGGGATGGGGACAGGGACACCTCCAGCCCTGCCACCTCTGTCGTGCTGAGACCCCCCCCCCCCCAAAACTCATCTCAGGGGGCTGAGACCCCCCCCAAAACTCATCTCAGGGGGCTGAGACCCCCCCCAAATTCGAGCTGAGCCTCCTCAAACTCTTGTCGCTTTCCTGAGCCAGGCTGATAAACGGGAGCGAGCGAGGCAGGGGAGGGAAGGAGGGATGGAGAGGAGGGATGGACAGACGGACGCCGGCTGCCCTGGGACCGAGCCCCCCCCGCTCCGTGTCCCCCCCGCCCTGGCGAGGTCCCGGCGTCCGGCCGGGTATAAATACCGGGTAATTGCGGGGGCCCGGCGCGGCCGCGGGGCCGTGGGCGGCCGAGCCCGGCGCCGCCCTGTAATCAACCCCCGCCGCTTCCCCCCCCCCGCGCGGCCGCCGCGCTTTGAAGGGTCCCGGGACACACGGGAGGGACCCCCGAGCCGGGGAGAGACCCCTCACCCCCCAAGTGACACCCCCATGCCAGCCCCGGCCGGTCGGGCAGAGCCAGACCCCCCCCAAAAAAAAACCAACAAAAACCTGGTGGGAGTGAACCCCCCCAAAAATCCAACCCCCATCCCACGCCGGGCTGGCGGAGGAGGAGGAGGAGGAGGAGGAGGAGGGCTGCAGTGGCCGTCCCAGTTTGCTCCCAGTTTGTGGGCAGTGGAAGCCCCGGCGAGGGGGGGCCGGTGGTTGTGGCCTTCGGCGGCGCCGGCGGCTGCGGAGCGGAAAGCCCTGACTCAGGGCTGGGAAAGGGCCCCGCTGGCTCCGACCGGCCCCGGCGGGCGGGAGACGGGGAAAGGGGAAAGCGAGAAGAAAATGGGAAGGGTGGGGGAGTAATAAAATAAAATTTAAATAAAATAAAATTTAAAAAAAAGGGGAGGGGGTAAAAGAGTGGTTGGATCAATTCCTTCATGGAGGGAAACTGAGGCACGGGGGGGTCCCCAGCGCCATCAGCAGAGCCATGTGTGTCCCTGTCCCCCTGCACATGTCCCCTGTCCCCAGCTCTGTCCCCCATCCCTGGTCTCTCCAGCCCCATCCCTGCTCCATTCCCAGCTCCTGTCCCCATCCCCAGACCTCTGACCCCATTCCTGGGACCTGAAGCTCCAGCCCAGGTCCCTCCTCATCCTCACCCCTTGTCCCCATCCCTGATCCCATCCCAATCCTCGTCTGCCCATCCCCAGCCCTGGTCCAGTTTTGTCGCCATCTCTGCTCCATTCCCATCCCGGATTCCGCCAGGTCCATCCTTGGTCCCCATCCCCTTCCCTGCTCTCTCCCAGCCCCGCCAGCCCCTCGTCCCCATCCCTGCGCCATCCTGGCACCCTCTGGGGTGATGAGCCCTGGGAGCCCCAGCTGTCCCCTCCTCCCTTGTCCCTTTGTCCCCTTTCCCCATCTCATCCATTTATTCCTTCCTTCCTTCCCTCCTTTCCAGCACTTTTCCTTTTCACCCACTTCCCCTTTCCAGCCTCTTCCTCCTCCTTTTCCTGTTGTCCATCCCTTTCTCCCTCTTCCTCCTTTCCCTCCCCCTTTTCCCTCTCTCTTCTTTCCTTTTCCCTCCTTTCCCTTCTTTCCCTCTCCCCACTCCACTCCTTTCCATTTCCCCACACTGCTCCCTGTCCCCATCTCCGTCCTTCCTCCAGCCCTCAGACTCCTCATCTTCCTCCCTTCACAACTTTTCCTTTCTCCCCTTCTTTCATTTTTCTTCCATTTCCTTATATATTTTTTTCTCTTCCCTCCTCTTTTTCATCTCCTTTCAAACTTTTCCCTTCCTTTTTCCTTTTCCCTTTCCCTTTCTTCCTCATCTCTTTTCTTTCCCTCCTTGTCTCTTGGACTTTTTTCCTTCTTCCAATTCCTTGTTCTTTTCCCTCCTTTCTCTTCTTTTCCCTCCTTTCTTTTTTCCCCCCTTTCTCTTATTTTTTTTTCCCTTCTCTTCTTTCCCTTTCTCTTCTTTCCCCCCGCCCTTTCTCTTCTCTCCCCCTTTTTCTCTTTCTTTTTCCCTCTCTCATCTTTTCCTTCCTCTTTTCCTTTTCCTTTTCCTCTTCCCCGTCCCCCCTTCCCGCGGTCCCCCCGGCTGGGGGCGGTTCGGGGCCGGGCTCCCGCTCCCGGCCCCGGTCCCGCAGTGCTCCGTCCCTCCCTCTCCCTCCCTCTCCCTCCCTCTCCCTCCGTCCCTCCCTCCGCACCGAGCCCCGGCATCCCGGGACACCGGCATCCCGGGACAGCGGCACACCGCGACATCGCGACATCGCGACACCGCGACAGCGGGGGCAGGACCCACCCCTGGCACCCCCGGAGCGCGGTAAGGACCCCCGGCACCGGGAGCCCTCGGGATGGGGACCCCGGGATAGAGGAACGTGGGAATGGGGATCCCTGCTCCGGGGACAGGGACACTTTGGGAATGGGGATCCCCCTGTGGGGACAGGGACACTTTGGGAATGGGGATCCCTGCTCCGGGGACAGGGACATTTTGGGAATGGGGATCCCCCTGTGGGGACAGGGACACTTTGGGAATGGGGATCCCCCTGTGGGGACAGGGACACTTTGGGAGGGGGGATCCCTCTGTAGCAACAGGGACACTTTGGGAATGGGGATCCCTGCTCCGGGGACAGGGAATGGGGATCCCCCTGTGGGGACAGGGACACTTTGGGAATGGGGATCCCCGCTCCAGGGACAGGGACACTTTGGGAATGGGGATCCCCCTGTGGGGACAGGGACACTTTGGGAATGGGGATCCCTGCTCCGGGGACAGGGACACTTTGGGAATGGGGATCCCCCTGCGGGGACAGGGACACTTTGGGAATGGGGATCCCTGCTCCGGGGACAGGGACATTTTGGGATTGGGGATCCCCCTGTGGGGACAGGGACACTTTGGGAATGGGGATCCCTGCTCCAGGGACAGGGACACTTTGGGAATGGGGATCCCCCTGTGGAGACAGGGACATTTTGGGAGAAGGGATCCCCCTGTGGGGACAGGGACACTTTGGGAGAAGGGATCTCCCCGTGGGGACAGGGACACTTTGGGAATGGGGATCCACCCGTGGGGACAGGGACACTTTGGGAGAGGGGATCCCCCCCTCTGGGGACAGGGACTCTGGGATTTGGGACCCACGGGGTGCAGGACTCGCTCCAGGATGAGGAAGACCCCCGGGATATGGGACCCCCCAAGGACAGGGACCTGTGCGGGCCCCGAGCATCCCCCCTGCCCGGTCCCTGTGCCGGGGGACACGTGTGTCCCCTGTCCCAGCAGGGACAGCGCCCGGCCATCCCCACAGGGGGAACAGGGACAGGGGACGGTGCCGAGTGCCACTGTCACCCCCAAGTGTCCCTCTGTCCGGGTGTCCCCAGGTTCAGGGGACAGGGGGTGGCACTGGCTGGGTGGGGGAAACTGAGGCAAGGGCTGTGGAGACACTTGGGCCCAGAGACCGGGAACTGGGTTTGGGGACTGTGGACAAGGATTGGGGTTTGGGACCAAGAAACTGCGGCTTCAGGGGGACCAGAGACCGGGGGAACAAGGGGACAAGGAATGGGGAACTGGGACCGAGGACCAAGAACCGGACACTGGAGGTCAGTGACAGGAGACCGGGAACTCAGGACCGGGAATTTGGGACCGGGGACCCCCAGAGCAGGGGCCGGACCCCTCCCACGCCGGGAGGGGACAAGGGAGGGGTCAAGACCCCTGACCCAGCACGACGGGACCGTCACCCCCGGCGGCGGCCACTCGTGCAGCGAGCTCAGCCCGCAGCTCCCGGGGCTCCTTCTTCCCTGCTCCTTAATTTCCCGGCGCAAGCGGAGCTGATTTATGGGAGTTTGACACTATTTTAAGCGTGCGCCTCCGTTCGCCGCTCGCCCTGGTTTTAATTACCGCGGCTCTCGCGGCAGGGCAGCGTTCCCGGGGCACAGGCCTGGCCCTTGTTATCCTTGGAAAACCGGGAGCGCGCTTGCGGCCGCGGCCGGGGCCGGCGTAAAAATAGGCGCACAAACCACGGGAAAAAAAAAAAAAAAAAAAAAGATATATATATATATATATATAAAATATATATATATATATATATAAATAAAGGGGAGGGGGTACACCCTTAAAATAAAAAAAAATATATATATATATTAAAAATTCCCAAACAAACAAAAATGCCAAAGTGGGAAATGCCCCGAAGTGGGTGAAGGGATGAACTAAAAAATATTAAATAAAGGGAACCCCAGGGATGATGGGGGTGAGGGACAGCTCACGGCTCCCCGGCCCAGCCCGCGCAGCCCGAAAGCCGTGACGGGTATAAAAGCAGAGGAAGTCACCCGGGGAGGGGGGAGGCCGCAGCATAATTCGATTAAAAGGCCATAAAAGCAGAAGGAGCCGAGATTGGGGGTGGGGGGGAGGCCCTGCCATCAGCACAACCCCACAGCAGCCCCCGGAGAAGCCCCTTTGGGGGGGTGCTGCGGTGGCCTCAGCTCTGCGGGGGAAACTGAGGCAAAGGGGTGATGGTGGGGGACACCGGGGGACTGTGGGGGTGCTGCCGGGTGTCCCAGCACGGGTCACACGGTGCTCCTCGGGACCCTCAAACCCCCCGTCCCCCTTTTCCACAGGCTGCCGAGTGCCATGGCCGCGAGCCGCCGCTGACATCGCCCCCCGCACCTCGGGGTGTCCCCGCTGACATCGCCCCCCGCACCTCGGGGTGCTCCCGGTGACATCGCTCCCCGCACCTCGGGGTGTCACCTCTGACATCACTCCCCGCACCTCGGGGTGCCCCCGCTGACATCGCCCCCCGCACCTCGGGGTGTCCCCGCTGACATCGCCCCCCGCACCTCGGGGTGCTCCCGGTGACATCGCTCCCCGCACCTCGGGGTGTCACCTCTGACATCGCTCCCCGCACCTCGGGGTGCCCCCGCTGACATCGCTCCCCGCACCTCGGGGTGCCCCCGCTGACATCACCCCCGGCACCTCGGGGCGCCACCTCTGACATCACCCCCGGCACCTCGGGGTGCCCCGCCGCAGCCATGGGTGACTCCTACGCCGCCGCCTTCCCCAGCGCCCCGGGGCTGCTGTCGCCGTCCGCCAGCCCCCAGGCGTCCCCCGGCCCCTACGGCCCCGACTACGGCCCCTTCGGCCACCCCTTCCCCGCGCCCTCGGGCGCCCAGGAGGTGCTGGGGGCTCCCGTGGTGGTGGCGGCCAAGGGTCACCCCGCGGGCGAGTGCCTGCCGGGGGTGTACCCCTCGCTGGAGATGCCGCACCCCTACGGCTCCTGGTACAAGGGCGGCATCGGCGGGGGGCTGCCGGGGGGCTCCGGGCCCGCCGCCCCGTCCTGGTGGGACGTGCACCCCAACGGGGGCTGGCTGGGGGGGCCGGCGGGCGCCGAGGGGCTGCAGGGCTCTCTGCAGGGCCAGCCCACGCTCAGCCCCCCTCTGCCCAGCTACGGCTCCGATTTCGGCGCTCTGAACCCCCCTCCTTACACCAACCCCCCCGCCGCGCCCCCCGCCCCTAAAGCCGCTCCGGGCGAGACCCCCAAGGGTCCCCGCGGCGGCTCCTTGGGGGGACGCCCGGCCTGCGACTGCCCCAACTGCCAGGAGCTGGAGCGGCTCGGGGGCCCGGGGGGGTCGCGGCGGAAGCCGGTGCACAGCTGCCACATCCCGGGCTGCGGCAAGGTGTACGGCAAAGCCTCGCACCTGAAGGCTCACCTGCGCTGGCACACGGGGGAGAGACCCTTCGTGTGCAACTGGCTCTTCTGCGGGAAGCGCTTCACCCGCTCCGACGAGCTGGAGCGGCACGTCCGGACCCACACGCGAGAGAAGAAGTTCACCTGCCTGCTGTGCAGCAAGCGCTTCACCCGCAGCGACCACCTCAGCAAGCACCAGAAGACCCACGCCGAGCCCGGGACCCCCAAGCCGCCCCCCGGCGCCGAGCAGCCCCCCGCGTCGCCCCGGCCGCCGCCCGCCTCGCCCGCCAAGGACGGCGGCAGTCCCGAGGCCGGGAGTTTGTTGGAGATTTGAGCCTTCGTCTTCTTCATCCTCCTCCTCCTCCTCCTCCTCTGCGCAGCTGGGGATATTTATTACGGGGTGCTGCTCCCACACCCCCTCCCCTCAATTCCTCAGCTCCTCGTTAGCTGTTCTAATTTATGTCTTAAATTATGGGGGGGCTCTTCCGAGCGCTCTGGGGCTCACGGGGGGGGGGTGTCAAGGTGAGACACACCCCCCTCCCCTTTCTGTTTTCCCTCCCCAAACCTTCTTGTCCCCCCAACCCTCGCCTCGCCCCCCGCACTCAGGGACAGGGTTTGCCCCCCTCCCCCGGCCTGGTTCATCAGTGCTAATGTAACGTGAGTCTGTCCCCCCCCATCTTTTTTCAGCTGCCTGCCCCTCCTGCCCCCCCCCCCGGAAAAAAATGCAATAAAAGGATTGAGAGTGGAGCTGGGCCCCGCTTCCATCCCAGCTGGCTTCATCGCAGGGATGGGCTCAGCTTCCCCCTCCCTGCCGGGCTCCGAGGGAAACTGAGGCACGGGGGGGGGGGGACATGGCCCTGCTCAGGCTCTGTGTCCCCCCCTTCTCCGGGGGTGGCAGGAGCTGAGCGGGGTTGGGGACAAGCTGGGCTGTCCCTTTGTCCTCAACCCCTGCGGTGCCACGTCCCCGGGGTCCCCTGCTCGCAGGAGCCCGGCCCTGTGTCCTGTGGTCCCCAGAGTCCCGTGTCCCCCTGTCCCTGTGTCCCCAGGACCCTGTCCCCCGTGTCCCCCGTGTCCCCCTGTCCCCCGTGTCCCCCTGTCCCTGTGTCCCCAGGACCCTGTCCCCCGTGTACCCCCTGTCCCCCGTGTCCCCATGTCCCCAGGACCCTGTCCCCCGTGTCACTCCTCGTGTCCCCAGGACCCTGTCCCCCGTGTCCCCCTGTCCCTGTGTCCCCAGGACCCTGTCCCCTGTGTCCCCGTGTCCCCAGGACCCTGTCCCCCTGTCCCCCGTGTCCCCTGTCCCTGCGTCCCCAGGACCCTGTCCCCCCTGTCCCTGTGTCCCCCGTGTACCCCCTCGTGTCCCCAACCTCAGGGACAGCCAAAGCCTGACAGGCCTGGGGCCCTGACGGGATTTGTCCCCTGCCAGCCTCACCCTGCCACGTGCGTGTCCCCACTCCCAGGGACATCCCACGGCCCCGTGCCTCAGTTTCCCCCCCCGGCCGCACGTGGCAGCGGCGGGCACGTGGCGGGGGCCACGTGCGTCCCCCAGGACACCCCAATTTTGGGCGCTGTGGGCTGGCGGGGGCCCCCCGAGCTCCCCCTCCCCACGCCCTGGGCTCCCGCCAGCCCTTTGATGCGCTCAGCCCTGGTTTGGGGTTTTTCCTGAAAAAAAAAAAAAAAAAACAAACAAACCCAAACAAAAACCAAACCCAAAAAGCCACGGAAAAAGGCAAAAGGAGGCGGAAACGAGCTCCTGTGCCAGCGCGAAGCGGGGAGGGGACAGCTGCTGGCACCCATGGCCCGGGGGGGGACAGGGACAGGGGTGGCAGCAGGTCCCCGTGCCAGCCCCGGCTGAGACACGGTGGCCACGAGCTGGCCAAGACCCAGAGAAAGGGGGGACACAGGGTGGGGGGAAACTGAGGCACGGAGGCATCACGGAGCTCAGCGCCACGGCGCAGAGCCGTCCCCAGGGTGGCTCCCAGTGGCACTGCCACCTCTCCCCCAAGCCAGCCGCACCCTCCCCGCCACAAATTCGCCCATTTCGGGGGTTTCTCCACCCTCCCCCCCGAAAATAAAAACCCCGCCGGCCCCGCTGCCGCTCGCCGTGGGTGGGCCAGTGCCAAGCAGGGCGAGGAGCCACGTCCCCGAGCCAAAGCCGGCCACCGAGGGCTCGACCGCCCGGAGCCTCCCAAACCACAGAGCCCAGCCCCATCCAGCGACCCCCCCCAAAACCCCCACCGGGGACCCCCCCCCGCCGCCAGCAGCGGGTTTTTCTGCTGCCTCGCTGCCCCAGCAGGGCCGGGTTTGGGGGGTCCGAGGGACGCCACGCCAGCGCTGCGGTGGCTCTGATGTCGGCGCCATCGCAAATCGCCGTCTCCTATCGAACCCCGCTCGCTCCGTAACGGGCGAGGAATGTGGGGCCCCCCGGCCGCAGCTCCCCCCGCCGCCTTTATTTAATATCCTGAGAAAATTAAAATAACTCTTGCGGCCGCCGAAGGGAAAACACGGAGATAAACACAAGGAAAGCGGGAGCCCCGGGAGAAGGGCTGGGAGCGGGCCAAGGAGTGGGGTGCGGGGGGGTGACACACGGCGGGAGCGGCACCCAGGGGACACGAGAGGGGACAGCGGGGGAGGTGGCACCGGGCACAGGACACCGGGATGCCCCGGGAGGCCACGAGGGGGTGCGGGAGCGTGGGTACCCAGGGGACAGCGGGACAAGGGGGTGCTCCAGGGGGGTGTCCCGGGGGTCCCGGTCCCGTTCCTGTTCCCGGTCCCGGTCCCGGTCCCGTTCCCGTTCCCGGTCCCAGCACAGCCCTGCTCGGACACCACGTGACCCTCCGGCCGTACCCGCCCTTCACTCCGCCCCTCCAGCGAGGCTCCGCCTCCCTTAAAGGGGCAACGCGCCCCTCGTTTTGATCCGTCCCCGTAAGAACCGGAGAGGCACTACGTCACCGGTGGAGCGCGTCTGGGCGGTGTACTGTGATGTCGCGCCGGTATTCTCCCTCCTCCGCGGAGGAAAATCCGTGAGGGCGGCGTGGCCCCGCGGTGAGGACCGCGCCTGGGTCCCACGGGAGCCGCGGCCCTTTTAATTCCCCTCCCACACGCGAGGGCGGCGCGCGGCGGCGATTGGCGCGAGCCGGGAGCGGGAAGGGGTGAGGGGAGCCAAGATGGCGGCGCCGGGGGGCGCCGGGGGGCGCCGGGGGCTGTGAGGGAGCGAGGGGCGGAGGGACCAGCGGAGGGCTGGCCAGGCCGGGATCCGGCGCTTCCCGAGCCCACCGGAGGTTTCAGCTGTTGTCCCGCACCCCGGGCTCGCCCCCAGGCTCGGCGCCGCCATGTGTTCCCTGGGGCTGTTCCCGCCGCCGCCTCCCCCTGGGGATGTCACCCTGTACGAGCTCAACAACGCCCTGGTGTGCGGCCGCCTCAGCGAGCAGCTCCCGCTGGCCTTCCAGAGCCAGGTGAGCCCCCCGGGGCCCGGCCAGCCCCTCCTTCCCCTCCCCAGCGCCAGATGAGACCCCCGAGCCAGGGAAGCCCCTCTGCTCCAGGGCCGTGCCAGCCCCCTCCATGTGCCGCATTTGTCCCCCTCAGCTGCGGCTGGAGCTCTGTCCCCTCCGCTGGGCTCTCTCCTCCTCCGGGCACCCTCAGGCTGTTCCTTCGCCCTTCCTTGCGCCCCTTCCCTGCCCCGGAGGAGGCTCTCAGGGGGTCTGTGGGTGCTGCAGGTGCCCGATCTGCCCGTGCTGAGCCTGCCCAAGGAGCCCCTCAAGGCTCACGGCCGCCTGGAGCCCAGCGCCCGCCCGCCCTTCATCCACCACCGCGAGTCCCTCTGGAAGCGCTGCCTCAGCGCATGGTGAGTGCCCCTCTGTGCCCGGGCAGCCGGATCTGTGCCCCGGAGGGACGGGGAGAGCGGGGCCGTGCCCGGGGAGAGCGGGGCAGTGTCCGGGAGGAGCGGGGCCGTGCCCGGGGAGATCGGGGCCGTGCCCGGGGAGATCGGGGCCGTGCCCGGGGAGAGCGGGGCCGTGACCGGGAGGAGCGGGGCCGTGGCCGGGAGGAGCGGGGCCGTGCCCGGGAGGAGCGGGTCGTGCCCGGGAGGAGCGGGGCCGTGCCCGGGAGGAGCGGGTCGTGCCCGGGAGGAGCGGGGCCGTGACCGGGGAGAGCGGGATCGTGCCCGGGAGGAGCGGGGCCGTGTCCGGGGAGAGCGGGGCCGTGTCCGGGGAGAGCGGGGCCGTGCCCGGGGAGAGCGGGGCCGTGCCCGGGGAGAGCGGGGCCGTGCCCGGAGGGAGCGGGGCCGTGCCCGGGGAGAAGCGGGGCCGTGCCCGGGGAGAAGCGGGGCCGTGACCGGGGAGATCGGGGCCGTGCCCGGGGAGATCGGGGCAGTGCCCGGAGGAGCGGGGCCGTGTCCGGGGAGAGCGGGGCCGTGCCCGGGGAGAGCGGGGTCGTGCCCGGAGGGAGCGGGGCCGTGCCTCGAGGGGAGCGGGGCCGTGCCCGGGAGGAGCGGGGCCGTGGCCGGGGGGAGCGGGGCCGTGGCCGGGAGGAGCGGGGCTTTGGCCGGGAGGAGCGGGGCCGTGCCCGGGAGGAGCGGGGCAGTGCCCGAGGGAAGCGGGGCCGTGACCGCGCTCTCGCCGCAGGCGGGACAGCGGGCTCAGCGCGCTGCTCCGGGAGCTCGCCAGCGCCGACGAGGAGGGTGAGTTCGGGCTGTTCCCGCGTCTCGCTGCGGTGCCTCGGCTGCGCCCCGCTGCCCGTGTCCCCGTGTGGCGCTGGCGGGGACGCTGAGGGCTCGCTCTCTGCCCGCCAGGCCTGCGGTGGCTGCGGACGGGCTCCAGCCACGCTCTGGCCGTGTGCCGCTGGCTGTCCTCGCTGCACGGATCTCTGTTCCCGCACCTCTCCGTGAGTCGTTCCGGCCTGGGCCTCGCTGCTGCGGGAGGCAGGGCCAAGGGGAGCGGTGATTTGGGGTGGAGGGTGGTTCCTTTCCCGCTCAAACCCCCCCTCAAAGTGCTCCTCCTGGAGATGCTCGGCTCTGGACACTGCTCCTTCCTCTGCTGGGAAGGTGTTTGGGCAGCAAAGGGCCTGAATGCAGGTGGGGGAGAGGCAAAAAGGGCTGGACACTGGGGTTCCATGCTGCCAGCTCCGTGTTCTCCTCTCCCTGCAGCTGACCAGTGAGGACATGATCGCAGCCTTCTCCCAGGCTGTGGACTGGTGAGTCCTGGGTGTCCCAAAATCACCGTGGAGGGCTCTGGGACCCTCCCCGGGGTGGGGGTACAGGGACAGAGTGGCCCCATTTGGGTGGGCTCACCCACTGAAGGTAAATATTTCCCCACTGGCTCTGCCCTCGTTTGTGTGCCCCGGTCGGGGAGAGATCAGATCCTGGAAAATTCCATCCAATTCCAGCCCTGGGCTGTGGTCACCAGCCCCTCAGCAGAGCCCTTTCTCAAAGTAAACAGTCCCCCTGAGCAGCAAAAAGGATTTTTTATTTCTCTGGGGACTCTGAGCAGCCCTTGCCGGCCCAGGGGGTGCTGGGGGGTCTCAGCCTGCCCTGTGCCCCCTCCAGGGCCGGCTGCACCGTCCGGGCCTTCGCCTGGCACCCCCACACCAACAAATTCGCTGTGGCTCTTCTGGATGATTCCATCCGTGTCTACAACTCCAGCAGGTGAGGCTTTGTCCCGGGCTGGGCACTGTCCTGGTCCTGCTGCTGTGGCCTCCTCACACACCTGGGCTCCCCTCAGCCCTCCCTGCTCTTTTCCCACTCTCCCCCGAGCCTGAAGAGCTTTGCCTTCCCTTCCCTTCCCTTCCCTTTCCCTGCTACACGGGCTGAGCTTCCTCTGTCCCCCAGGTGTCCCTGCTCAGGATAAGACTCTGCCAGCTGCCCCGAGTGTCCCCAGGCTGGGGTTTCCAGCCAGCCTGGGCCCTGTCCGGGCTGGGGACAGCTCGGCTCGGTCACACCAGGTGACTCGCACGCACCTCCGGTGTCACCTGGCTGGGAATTCCTGTCCCCTTCCCAGGACACTCCGGTGTCACCTGGCTGGGAATTCCTGTCCCCTCCCCGGGAAGCTCCGGTGTCACCTGGCTGGGAATTCCTGTCCCCTCCCCAGGGAAGCTCTGGTGTCACCTGGCTGGGAATTCCTGTCCCTTCCCAGGACACTCCGGTGTCACCTGGCTGGGAATTCCTGTCCCCTCCTGGGGAATCTCCAGTGTCACCTGGCTGGGAATTCCTGTCCCCTCCCCGGAAGCTCACGCAGGGCACAGCCCCCCTTCCCCAGCCAGCTGTCCTCCCTCACTGTGGCTGCTCCAGGGCTCTCAGCCCCCCACGGGCCCGGTGTCACCTGTCCCCTCCCCGGCAGTGCCACCGTGCCCTCGCTGAAGCACCGCCTGCAGAGGAACGTGGCCTCCATGGCCTGGAAGCCGCTCTGTGCCTCCATCCTGGCCGTGGCCTGCCAGAGCTGCGTCCTGGTGTGGCACCTGGACCCCACCTCGCTGTCCACAAGGTGACAGCTCCCACCTTCCCTTCCCGGCCGTCGGCACAGCGCCGTCCCGCCGGCAAATCCCAAATCCCGGTGGCTTCTCCCGGTTTCCTTGGCAGACCCTCGTCGGGCTGCGCCCAGGTGCTGTCCTACCCCGGGCACAGCCCTGTCACCAGCCTGGCCTGGGCGCCCGGCGGGGAGCGGCTGCTCTCGGCGTCACCGGTGGACACGGCCATGCTGGTGAGGGGACGCCAGGGCTGGCACCCGGGAATCTTCGCTCCGCGTTCCCCAATCCCGGCCTCACCGTCGTCCCTCCTCGTCCCCTTGCCCCAGGTGTGGGACGTGTCCACCGAGACCTGTGTGCAGCTGCAGTGGTTTGGGGGTGGCGGTGTCACCTTCCTGGCCTGGTCCCCCGATGGCAGCAAGGTGCTGGCGGCCACCCCCTCGGCCGTGTTCCGGTGAGCTCCTGGCGCCCGTCCTGGCTCCAAACTCTGCGTCTGGATCCCAGATTCCCTCTCCCTGCTCCCGGTTCCTGTGGTGGGCGCGGAGGATCGGGGCGAATTCCCAGGGGTTCTGCTCGCTAAATCCCTCCTCCTGCAGGGTGTGGGAGGCCCAGATGTGGACCTGTGAGCGCTGGCCCACCATCAAGGGACGCTGCCAGGTAGGATGGGCTGTTCCCCACCCCGGGAATCGTTTAGGCTGGAAAAGCCCTCTGGGATCACCCCTGGCCACCACTGACCTGTGTCCCCAAGTGCCACATCCACAGGGCTTTTAAATCCCTCCAGGAATGGGGACTCCGCCCCTGCCTTGGGCTGCCAGCCCAAGAAATGGTGGAAATTTTCCTTAATGGAAAATCTTCCCAATATCCAATCTGAACCCCTCCTGGCACAGCCTGAGGCTGTGTCCTCTTGTTCCCTGGGAGCTTCCCCTGGCTGTCCCTGCCCCGTCAGGGACCTGTGGAGTGCAAAGTCCCTCCTGAGCTTCCTTTTCTCCAGTCCCCCAGCTCCCTCCAGACCTCTCCAAGCCCTTCCCAGCTCCATTTCCCCCTCTGGACACGCTCAGGCCCCTCAGTGTCCATATGGAGCCCCCAGCTGACCCCAGGGCTCTGACCCGTGCGGGGCAGGCGTCACCTCCAGCTGACACTTTGATCCCAAATCCTCCGTTCCCAGCTGCTTCCAGGGGATCCCGTGCCAGCCGTGCCCTCCCTGGGCTGGCTGTGGCTGCCGGGGTGACGCTGTCGCACGGGCAGGGTGACAAAGGTGACGCTGTCCCACAGACAGGGTGCTGGAGCCCCGACGGCAGCCGCCTGCTCTTCACCGTGCTGGGCGAGTCCGTCATCTACTCCTTGTCCTTCTCCGAGTACCGCGGTGAGTTTGTCCCACCTGGAGCTTCCCGAGGGCTCCCGAACGTCCCCACACAGCTCTGGCTCCTCACCCTCAGTCACAGCTGTGGGGTCCTGAAGGGATTTCAGGGAGACTCCAGTGGGCTCCAGGGCCAGCTCGGGGGTCCTGGTGTTTGCTGTCCCTCGTCCTCCATGGCAGCCACTCCTGGGACAGCAGCACAGCCTCTCTGAGGGAGAGAGAAATTACTGATCACCGCAGGGATTTATGGAGCGTGGGTTTCTCCCCTCTCAGGGGAGATGCAGGGGCAGGTGGGAGGCTCCAAAACGGCCTCGATCGTGGCAGACCTGTCCGAGACCACCTTCGAGACCCTCTACGGGGAGGAGAGGTGGGTCTGGGGCGCCCGGGGGCACGGGGAGGGTCCCTGCTCCTCCTGGCAGCCACCCCTGGCTGCTGGGCACACCCGGGGGGGGGTCTCTGCCCCCCCGATTTTGGGGACCTGTGCTGTTCCAGGATCGGAGGAGAGGTTCATTCCATGGTGTGGGACCCCACGGGGGAGAGGCTGGCGGTGATCATCAGAGGTCAGTCCCGCCCCGTGCCCTGCTGCCCGCAGGGAGAAGGGACAGGGAGGGACAAGGGAGAGCTTTGGTGCTGCTGTCCACCTGCAGGACACCCCGAGAGCCCGGGCACCCCGCCGGCCATCGCCGTCTTCCGCACCCGGAACAGCCCCGTCTTCGAGCTCCTGCCCTGGTGCGGCGCGGGGCCTGGGGGGCGTGGGGTCATGGCAGGGGTTTGGGGGGGTTTGGGGTCATGGCAGGGATGGTTTGGGGTCATGGCAGGGGTTTGGGGGGCTTTGGGGTCATGGCAGGGGTTTGGGGTCATGGCAGGGGTTTGGGGTCATTGCAGGGGTGTTTGGGGGGGTTTGGGGTCATTGCAGGGGTTTGGGGTCATTGCAGGGATGGTTTGGGGTCATTGCAGGGATGGTTTGGGGTCATGGCAGGGATGGTTTGGGGGGGTATGGGGTCATTGCAGGGGGTGTAGGGTCATTGCAGGGGATTTGGGGTGATTTGGGGTCATTGCAGGAGGGTTTGGGGTGGTTTGGGGTCATTGCAGGGGATTTGGGGTGGTTTGGGGTCATTGCAGGAGGGTTTGGGGGGGTATGGGGTC
This sequence comes from Delichon dasypus, assembly GCA_037837765.1. Classification (NCBI taxonomy): domain Eukaryota; kingdom Metazoa; phylum Chordata; class Aves; order Passeriformes; family Hirundinidae; genus Delichon; species Delichon dasypus. The sequence goes on along the minus strand of JBBAXF010000012.1, from coordinate 4,374,598 downwards.
ATTGCAGGGGATTTGGGGTGGTTTGGGGTCATTGCAGGGGTGGTTTAGGGTCATTGCAGGAGGGTTTGGGGTGGTTTGGGGTCATTGCAGGGGGTTTGGGGTCATTGCAGGGGATTTGGGGTGGTTTGGGGTCATTGCAGGGGTTTGGGGTCATTGCAGGGGGTTTGGGGTCATTGCAGGGGGTTTGGGGTGGTTTGGGGTCATTGCAGGGGGTTTGGGGTGGTTTGGGGTCATGGCAGGAGGGTTTGGGGTCATTGCAGGGGCGTTTGGGGTCATTGCAGGGGTGTGTGGGGGGGTTGGGGTCATTGCAGGGCTTTGGGGTCATTGCAGGGATGTGGGGTCATTGCAGGAGGGTTTGGGGTGGTTTGGGGTCATGGCAGGGATGGTTTAGGGTCATGGCAGGGGTTTGGGGTCATTGCAGGGGTTTGGGGTCATTGCAGGGGTGTGTGGGGTGGTTTGGGGTCATTGCAGGGGTTTGGGGTCATTGCAGGGGGTTTGGGTGGATCCCAAACACCCCCAGTCCCCCGGGAATGTTCTGTTCCCAGTAGATCCCAAACACCCCCAATCCCCCTGGAATCTGCCGTTTCCTGCCCCATAACCCCTCCTGTTCCCCCACCCCACAGCGGCTTCGTGCGGGGCGAGCGCGGTGCCCGGCCCCAGCTCATCTCCTTCCACCCCTGCTTCCCTCAGGGCGCGCTCCTGACCGTGGTGAGTCCCTCCCCTGCTCCCAGTCCCGGGGGACACTGGTGGCACTGGGAAGGGGGCTGGCGTCGCGGTGAGCCGTGGGGGGGTTCCAAGGAGGGGAGGTTGAACCTGACCGAGGCTTGGGGGCCGTGTTTTGGGGACAGGGACGGCGCTGGCCATGAGCCAGGTGTGCCCAGGTGGCCAAAAGGGCCGCTGGGACCCGGCCTGGCTCGGGCTGCTGTGGCCAGCAGGAGCAGGGAATTGTTTCGCCACACCTCGAGTGCTGTGTCCAGGTCTGGACCCCCCCAATTTAGGAAGGATTTTGGGATCTTGGCTGTGTCCAGACAAGGATCCAGAGCTGGGGAAGGGTCTGGAGCTCCAGAGGGGCTGAGGGAGCTGGGGAAGGGGCTCAGGGGGGACCTCGTCACCTCCTGTAGCTCCCTGACAGGAGGGGACACAGCCAGGTGAGGTCTCTGCTCCCAGTGACAGCACCAGGGGATGTTTGGGGTGACTCCAGGAGGAGTTCCTGCCCAGGAGGGGTGGCTGGGCTGGCAGGGGATGTTTGGGGTGACTCCAGGAGGAGTTCCTGCCCAGGACAGGTGGCTGGGCACTGGCTGGGCTGGCAGGGGAGGTTTGGGGTGACTCCAGGAGGAGTTCCTGCCCAGGAGGGGTGACTGGGCTGGCAGGGGAGGTTTGGGGTGACTCCAGGAGGAGTTCCTGCCCAGGAGGGGTGGCTGGGCACTGGCTGGGCTGGCAGGGGATGTTTGGGGTGACTCCAGGAGGAGTTCCTGCCCAGGACAGGTGGCTGGGCACTGGCTGGGCTGGCAGGCCGGGGCTGTTACAGCAAAGCCTGGGTGATGAGGAGGTGTCAGCTCACGGGCTGAACTCGCTCCCAGAAGGGCTTTTCCCGTTCCTGTGCCCTCCTGACACTGAGCCCTGCCCGCCCCTCGCTCTGCCCCGCAGTGCTGGTCCTCGGGGAGGATCTCCCACATCCCCTTCTTCTTCGTCAGCGCCCTGGAGCCCCGCGCCAGCCCCCGCCGCAGCCCCGTGCCCGTGCTGGGCAGTGTCAGGGAGCAGCCGCTCTTCTCCGAGCTCTGACCCTGCCCTGGCACCCCTGGGCCTCCTCTCCCCCCTGCTCACCCTCCTCTCCCTCCAGGGGCCCCCAGGCCTGCTCGGGGTCTGCCAGTGCTGCTCCTGCCCCGATTAAAGGTGGAATTTCCCTTCCCTCTCCTCTTTCCTCACCCCGACGGGACTGGAAGTTTTTTGGGGGTGAATTTGGAGGGGCTCTGGGGGGGCTCCAGGGTTGGGTTTTTGGGGTCAGAGAGAGCTGGGAGTGAACTCACAGAACCCCTTGGGTGTGATCCCACGGCAGCCCAGGGCCAGGGCTGCTCTTTTGGGGTCAAAGACGCCGTTTTGGGGAGAGGTGACGGCTGATGGGGTTCGGGGGAGGTGGATTTTGGCCCCAGGCTTTGTCTTGAGGGTGAGCAGAAGTGAACCAAACCCTCTGTGGGTCCCTAAACCCCGATCCTGGGGGCCCCAGGGTGCTCGTGCCGCCCCACGTGAGCCCCCCCGGCCCCACAGGGTGGGAGCAGCAGCTGGACCCCCCCCCAGAGAGGGGATTAATGCTGCTGGGGCAGCAGGGAAATCCTGGGATTACACAGCCTGAATCCCAGGATTACACTGCGCTGGCAGGGAGCACGCAGGGACCCTGCTGCCCACACCCCAACAGCGCCAGGACCCCCCAAAAAATCCTCCCCAGAGCGAGGGGAGACCCCTCCCTGCTCCCCCCACAGCATCCAACCCTTCCTGGGGCCAGGCAGGAGGATCCAGGGGGATCCAGGAGTGATATGGGGTGATCCAGGAGGATCCAGGGGAGATATGGGGTGATCCAGGAGGATCCAGGGGTGATCCAGGGGGACTGAGGAGGGACCTGGGGTGATCAAGGGGGCATCCAGGAGTCATCAAGGGAGGGTCCAGGGTGATCCAGGAGTGATCCAGGAATATCCAGGGCTGATCAAGAGGGCCCAAGGAGGGACCCAGGGCTGATCAAGGGGGCGTCCAGGGTGATTCAGGGGGATGCAGTGATAATCCAGGGGGATCCAGGAGGATGCAGGAGTGATCCAGGAATATCCAGGGGTGATCAAGAGGGACCAAGGAGGGACCCAGGGGTGATTCAGGGGGATGCAGTGATAATCCAGGAGGATGCAGGAGTGATCCAGGAAGATCCAGGGGTGATCAAGAGGGACCCAGGGGTGATCCAGGAAGATCCAGGGGTGATCCAGGGGGATCCAGGGGTGATCCAGGGGTGATCCAGGGGTGATCCAGGGGTGATCCAGGGGGACCAAGGAGGGACCCAGGGGTGACCCGAGGAGCTCCGAACCCACCGCAGCTGCTGGGACAAGCCTGGGGGGGCTTCACCTCCGGGGCTGCTGCTGAGCACCTCCTCCTCCTCCTCCTCCTCCTGGCGTCTCTGCGGCCCGCAGGACAGAGCCCGCCGGTACCGCAGCTGCAGCCGCGTCTCCTCCCGGCTCCGCCGCACGAACCGACCCACGCAGAGCAGGACAGCCCCCAGCCACCCCCCCACGGCCACCAGCGCCGCCACGTCGGGGGCCCGCGATGTCCCCACGCCCCTCCCCAGAGTCTCGTTGTGGGTTCCGGGCGGGGCCGGAGCCTCCCCGGGGCAGCGGGAGCCTCCCCGGGGGTGTCGGGGCAGCCCCAGCCCCAGCGGCAGCAGCAGCAGCAGCAGCCCGGCCGCCCGCATGGCCCCGGGAACCGGCGGCGTGGGAGGGGACACGGTGGTGGCGGCGGGGGGTGGCACTGGGCGCCGTCCCCGTGCTCTGGGGGCGGTCACGGCGGTCCCTGAGTCACAGCAACCCCCCCAGCGTCACACGCGGCCCCCCCGGATCCCCCTCACAGCGAACACACTGGGCACACGCTGGTTTTTACTGGTGCTGGGACATGGCAGAAACAGGGACAAACTCCCAGGAAATGGAGCCAAAAAGTCTCTGTCTGGGCTGGGGGCAGTCCAGCACAGGGGGGTGGGTGCTCTGAGACCCCCGGGAGGGGCTGCTGCCCCCCCAGCACAGCAGGGGAATTCCTTGGAGAATCCGGGTGGGAACGGTCCCTGCAGCATCCCTGGGACCCCGCGCCGGGCCAGGGGCTCCCTTTGGGGGTGACCCCGCTGGGGAGGGGGCTCAGGTGCTCTCTGTGCCCCGCCCGAGCTCCAGCGCCCTCCGGGCCATCTCCAAAGCCCCCTCCCGGGTCCGGTTCCCCCCGATGAAGCCGCTGGCGTGGACGAAGACGCAGCCGGGAATTCCGGCCAGCTCGGACAGGGCCTCATCCCGGAGACCCCGCCAGGCCTCGGGCAGGGGGAGCCTGCGGGGGACAGAGGGGTTTGAGAGGGACCCCGGCGCCGGGGGGGGCAGCGGCAGGGCCAGGGGAGGGGGTCTCACCGGCTCTGGAAGCTGTGGGGGGCTGTGGGGACGCTCTGCACCCTCCACTGCCCGCCCCGGTCCGGGAACAGCACGAGCTGCAGCGGGCTGGGCAGGGCCAGCTCCCGCTCCAGCTGGAACAGGTGCTCCTTCCAGGGACAGCCGCCCTGGCACAGCTCCAGGATCTGCCCGCTGGCATCCACCTGCGAGGGGACACCGGGGTGAACCCCGAACCCACCCCGGGGTCAGGGTCCCCAAAATCTCAGAGCGCCCTCCTGCAGGGACCACGCGGGATTTGGGGTGCAAAAGCCCCCTGGGGATTTGTACCGAAGGGGTTTGGCTGACTCACGCCCTGATTCTCCCCCAAAATTCTAGGTTCTCCCCCCAAAATTCCAGGTCTTCCCCCCAAAATTCCAGGTCTTCCCCCAGAATTCCAGGTCTTCCCCCCAGAATTCCAGGTTCTCCCCCCAAAATTCCAGGTTTTCCCCCCAGAATTCCAGCTTCTCCCCGGTCTGGCTGGGCATTACCTCGAAGCGGCGCCGGACGGCCTCTTCCACCAGCGCCCGCGCGGGCAGCCAGGCCCGGTGGTAGAAGTCCAGCCGCTCCAGGAACTCGCTGCCCACCAGCTCCATGGCCCTCCGGAACCCTGCCTGGGGACACGGGGCTCAGCCCGGGGCAGCAGCGTGTCCCCGAGCAGGGGTGTCCCGGGAGTTGTGCCCACCTCGGTGTCCTGGTCGGGGTCGTTCCAGCGCGGGTTCAGGTGCCCCACGCGGGCGCTCAGCGTGGTGCTCAGGGCGTAGCGCGGCTCCCCCGCCGCCGGAGCGATGCCGTTGTCCATGGCGTCGATCTCCTCCACAAAGTTCTCGTACAGCTGGGGACAGGGAGGGGAACGGCAGAGCTCAGCCCAGCGGCCGCCACAAGCTGCTCCCCTTTCTCCACCGAGGACAAGCCCCGGGCAGAACTGTGACCCTGGCAGGGTGACAGACCCCATCACCCCGCTGTCACCCCGCTGTCACCCCCCTGTCACCTTGTCATAGAGCGCTGAGACCACGGGCCCGTCCTCGGGCTGTCCCAGGAGCCCCGCGAGGATCTGGGCCCCGAAGTGACAATAGACGAGCCCGGCGCTGCTCAGCTTCGTGCTCCAGGGCTTGTCCGGCCGCAGGCTCCGCATGGACTCCGCGAAGGACCTGTGGGGCCACGCGGTCACCCCGGGGACCCCCGGGGCTGCCGCTGTGCCCGGGCGGGGGTCTCACCTCTGGTGGTGGTCGTAGCGGTGCCGCTCCGGGTCGTACTCGCCCCCCACGTCCACCACCACGTCGCAGCCGGCCAGGCGCTGCGGGTCCCGCGTCCGCACGATCTCCGCGTCCTGCGGGGGGACACCGGGGTGAGGGTCCCCAGGGCCAGCGGGGACCGGCTCCTGGTGACGAGGGACACCGGGGAGGGACCCTGAGGAGGGGGTGGGGGAGATAAGGGTGACCCCAGGTGGGACCGGGGACCGAGGGGTGACCCCAGGTGTGAGCGGGGACCCCGAGGGGCGGCCGCTGGGTGAGCTCAACTTCCCCCACGTGGGACCTGGAGAGGAGCCACCCCGAGGAAGACCCCGGGACCCGGCCCCGCACGGTGCCCCCGTCCCGTTCATGCCCCGGGCGCGCTGCCGGTGCCGCCGCACGCGGGGCCGTACCCGGTAGCGGGGCAGGAGGCGCAGCAGGAAACACGCCAGCGCCTCGTCGCAGTGGAAGGTGCCGTCGTGGGTGCCGATGCGGGCGGCGGGCTCGGGGTGCGGCCGCTTGTGCCCGGTGCCGGTCGCTGTCCCGGTTCCGGTCCCGGTGCCGGCCATGGCCACGAGCCGGGCGGCGCGCGCGGCACCGCGCATGGCGGCGCGAGGCCACGCCCCCAAGGACACGCCTACCTCGGTGTAAGCCCCGCCCACCGAGCCCCGCGCGCCCCGCCAGCGACTGCGCATGCGCACAGGGAGACACCGAGGCGCCTGGCGGCTCTGGCGAGCGCCCCCTGGCGGCTTGGAGCGGGGATACACGGGGCGGGATCGGGACCGGGACCGAGGGACACCGGGACCGAGGGACACCGGGACCGAGGGACACCGGGACCGAGGGACACCGGGACCGAGGGACACCGGGACCGAGGGACACCGGGACCGAGGGACACCGGGGACACCAGAGGGACACCGGGGACACCAGAGGGACAACTCCACCCACCTCTGGGACAAACACACACGGTCCTGCACAGCCCCCCGGGGGACCCAGAGACACAGGGACAGACACACAGGGACGGACGGATGGACACACAGGGACGGACACACGGAGATGGACACGCAGGGACGGATGACCTGTCCGGACACACGAGCCTGGGGCTGAGTGGATTTGCCCAAGCAGGAGTTTATTGGCCAGAGCCAGGGAGCCTCCGGCCATCGGTCAGGGCCCAGGGGGGCTGTGATGGCCCCTCCCAGGGATCCGGAGCCCCCAGCTCCCAAATCCTCCAGCCCACGGCAGGGGGAGGGAGCCGAGCTGGAATTGGGGTCCCCGCCCCATCCCAGGGGTCATCGCCATCCCCCAGAGGGGCCCAGCTCCAAAGCGGGGGCGTCTCCTGGAGATCACCCCGCTCCCCAAAGTGCAAACAAAGCTCGTCCTGCTCTTCCCTTGGAGGGTCGAGGACAAAATCTCCCCCCTCTCGGGGCTTTCTCGGCTGCCTCTGGCACACGGGAACGTCACCCACGGCACCTGCTGGCCGCGGTTTGGGGTCCCCGAGCCCACGGCTGCTGTGGGATTTCGGGGCGGGGGGAAGCAGAGCACGGCACAGCGGCACCCTGACTTCACCTCCTGTCCGGACAAAAAGAGAAGGGATTTGGAGGCACGGAGAGGGATGCGCCAGCTCCTGGAACGAGGGAAAAAAAAAACCCCGAGCAGCCAACTCCAAACCCCGGCACCAGCCGGGGCGCGCTCCCTTCTCCCTTCTCCCGGCGCCCTTCAGGAGATCTCGTTGCCGAACACCTCGAGCAGCAGCGGCGTGAGCTGCATGCTGTGCTCGGGCTGGAAGGACAGACAGCGGTACTGCCGCGAGTGCTCCTCGTTCAGGCTGCGCAGGTCGGCCAGCTTCTGGATCATCTTGGCGTAGAGCAGGCGGCTGCCGGGCGGGGGGTGCCGGGCTCGGATGTAGCTCTGCAGCACCTCCGAGAGCCGCTCCTGCAGCGCTTCCACCCGCAGCGGCTCCCGCACGCCCGGCCGGTCTGCGGGGCAACGGCGGCGCTCAGGGCACGGAGCCCCGCGGGGGTTTGGGGGGGATTGCTTCGCTTTTCATGGGGTTTGGGGGGGGATTCCGTCCCTTTTGTGGGGTTTGGGGTGATTCCCTCCCTTTCGTAGGGTTTTGTGGGGTTTGGGGGGATTCCTTCCCTTTTCATGGGGTTTGGGGTGATTCCTTCTCTCTTCATGGGGTTTGAGGGTTTGGGGTGATTCCCTCCCTCTTCATGGGGTTTGGGGTGATTCTCTCCCTTTTGTGGGGTTTGGGGTGATTCTCTCCCTTTCCTGGGGTTTGAAGGTTTGGGGTGATTCCCTCCGTTTCGTAGGGTTTTGTGGGGTTTGGGGTGATTCCTTCCCTTTTCATGGGGTTTGGGGTGATTCTCTCCCTTTCCTTGGGTTTGACAGTTTGGGGTGATTCCCTCCCTTTCATGGGGTTTGAGGTGATTCCCTCCCTTTCCTGGGTTTTGTGGGGTTTGGGGTGATTCCTTCCCTTTTCCTGGGGTTTGGGGTGATTCCTTCCATTTTCCTGGGGTTTGAGGTGATTCCCCTCCCTTTCCTGGGGTTTGACAGTTTGGGGTGATTCCCTCCCTTTCGTGGGGTTCAGGGCGATTCCCTCCCTTTCCCAGAATTTAGGGTGATTCCCTCCCTTTTCACAGGGTTTGGGGTGATTCTCTCCCCTTTCCTGGGGTTTGAGGCAATTCCTTCCCTTTCATGGAATTTGGGGTTTCATGGGGTTTAGGGTGATTCCTTCCCTTCCATGGGGTTTGAGGGTTTGGGGTGACTCACTCCCTTTTGTGAAGTTTAGGGTGATTCCCTCCCTTTCCCGAAATTTAGGGTGATTCCCTCCCTTTTCATGGGGTTTGGGGTGATTCCATCCCTTTTCATGGGGTTTGAGGGTTTGGGGTGATTTCCTCCCTTTTGTCTCTTTTTAGGGTTTGGGGGGGCGATTCCCTCCCTTTTAATCTCTTTTCAGGGCCAGCTGTGGTCAGGTTTTCTGGGTTTTTTCCCCCTCCCCTCTGTGGGGTTTTCCAGATTTGGAGTTTTCCCCTCCCTTCTGAGGTTTTTTTTTGGGGTGGCTTTGTCCCTACCTGGGGACAGGATGCAGATGGCCATGAGCAGCACGTGCTCCTCCTCGTGCAGGTTCAGCTTCTTCAGCCCCACCTGGAATTTCACCAGCGGCTCCAGCAGGTCCATGCTGTGCCCGGCTGCGGAGAGAACGGAGCCTCTGAGGGGCTCTGGGAAAGGCTCCTTTCCTCTGGGAGGGGATTTTTCCCTTTGGGAAGGGATCTTTTTTTAATTTTCCTCCAGAAGGAGACCGTTTTGGACGCACTGGGACACATTTTTGGACGCCCTGGTGGCTCTGGGGACACTGAGGCACCACTTGTCACCCCCATAACTTGAGACAGGACCCCGCTCTCCTTTCCCAGCACAAAACCAGGCGCAGAGAGAAGCTCCAAGAGGGGGAAACCCACGGAATTTTGCTGGTTTCGGGGCGGGGATTCCCCTTACCTTGGGTGACATCGCTGACCCTGTACTTGAAGTCGCTGCTGCCGCAGGTCCAGGACATGTCCTCGAGGGTGAAGGACTGGTTGGAGCGCAGCATGATCACCTCCATGGCGCTGCACTTGAGCAGCACGATCTGATCCTCTGCAGACAGATCCCTGCAAGAGGATTCGCCCTCCGCACCGGCTCGGGGGACGCGGGAGGAGCTGCCGCCCCCCCGGGGTGAGGCTCCCTGCCCGGAAATTCCATTTCCAGGGGGTTTTGTCCCAAATCTCGGAGCGAACGCGACCCTGACGAGCACCTCGAGGGCTGCAGGAGCTCTGGGTGGGATTTGAGAGCGTTTTCCAGGGTGTTGGGAAAGGAGAACCCCCAGGGAGAGAGGGAAACCAGAGCTGAGGAACGGCCGGGAAGGGTGCGAGGGGCAGCACGGGATCGCCGGGAAACACCGGGATTCGGGATCCAAAACCTCACCTGAAGCCCGGGATCATCTTGGCAAAGCCGACGACCTTCTGGATGCTGTAGCTGACCAGGTCAGCCAGGTGTGGGAGCATGGAGAGCTGGGAGAACTCCAGGTTCATGGAGGAGCTCTCGTCCTGCTCCTCCGGCAGCGCCAGGCCGGGGAACGGCGGCGGCTCCACGGAATCTGCGCGGGGGGAAACGCTCTGAGCGGAGCCTGGCACCCCAGGGAGCCCTGAGGAAGGTTCTGGAACGTCAAATTCGGGTGGGAGCGCCGCGTTCCTGCCCCTCCGGAGCGGGGAGAGGAGGGAACCTGCGTGGTTTTGAGGCCAGGATTTCCACAGGGGGCTGGGTTGGGATCCCAGTCTGGGAATGGGGGTGAGGAGGAGGATGAGGAGGACGGGGACGAGGAGGAGGAGGACGAGGAAGAAGGAGGAGGACGAGGGCAGACTCATGGTGGGCTCAATTAGGCACAACCCTTCCCCACGCCCAGAATTTGGGGTGGTTTGAGGCGTCACCTCCGACCCCAATCCCGGTTTGGGGCCGGCAGGAGCTGGGGCCACACCTGGGAACGTGCTGAAGACCTCGGAGCCGAAGAGATCGGAGGAATCCTCCGAGGACAGGTCCTGGGTGAGCAGGGACGAGGTTTTTGTGGCCCCTCTGCTGCTGGGGTGGCTCCTCACAGGGGGCTGGGGGAGAAAACAGAGAAAACTCCCTGAGCTGGGAGAAGGATTGACAGGATTTCACAGGGGGAACTCGAGGCGTGAAAAAAAAAAAAAAGAGATTTTTCTGGGGCTCAGCACCCGAAATTTGGCGAAGTCGGCGTAGGTGGGGTCGTAGGTTTTGCGATGGGCCTCGAGCAGGACGTCGATGACTTTCTGCTGCTCCTCTGAGAGTTTGGGTTTGAGGCTTTCCCTCAGCGCTTCCTCCTCCTTCCTCTTCAGGATCATCTCCCGCTTCCTCTGCACCTCCTCGTCCGTCAGGATGACTGGGAAAGGAAAAAGGGGCGGAATTAGGGATTGGAACCAGCCCTGGATGCCCAGCCCAGCCCCTGGAAAATCCCTTTTTCCACCTGGAAAATCCATTTTTTTCCCCCCTACAGCCCCTTGGCCCGGTTTTCCTGCTGTGCCCAGGAGGTTTCTGGTGCTCTCAGGGGAGGTTTCGGTCAGAGCCTTCCAGGAGAAAGGGTCAGGGCAGAAAAAACCCGGGGAAAAAGGGTCAGAAACTTCCAGGACAAAGGGTCAGGGCCAAAATATTCCTGGGATAGAAGGTCAAGGCCAGAAACTTCCAAGGAAAAATGGTCAGGGGCAGAAAAAATCCAAGGAAAAAGGGTCAGGGCCAAAATAATCCAAGGAAAAAGGGTCAGGGCCTTCCAGGAGAAAGGGTCAGGGCAGAAAAAATCCAAGGAAAAAGGGTCAGAGCCTTCCAGGAGAAAGGTTTTGGTGGCACCAAGGCTGTGCCAGCCCTGCCCTGTGCCCTCTCTGCTCCCTCAAATCCCGATCCCAAGCCCTGGGAGCCGCTGTGTTCACCCAGCCCTGGCTCCTCTCTGCTCCCAGCTGCCGCCAGGGGTGTCCAGCGCTGCTTCAGGGCAGTTTTTAATCTGATTTTTTAAGGTCAAGGCACAGCCAAACCCCCTCCCGCCCTCGGGGATTTATGGCTTTTATTGGGGTGGCGGCGCTCGGCAGCGGCCAAAGGTTGGGCTCCACGCAAGGCTGGGCCCTGTTTATTTAGGGAAAAGGAGCAGCCAGGGGCAATTTGGGCCTCAAATCTTCACTTTGTTGTTTTTTTTTTTAAATCGACAACCCCAAGCCCTGAGCGGCCTCAGAAAAGCACAAATCTGTGGGGCGACAATGCTGAGCGAGCAGGGTGGGACAGGGCAGAACCCCGAAAACCAGGGGATCCCTTTCTCCAGCCCCCCAAGGGCTGTTTGTGAATTCCCTGGGTGCAGGGATGCGATGCTGGGAGAGCCGAGCTGGAATTCTGGAATTCGGGGCGGGAGGAGCCCTGGGCTCTCCCCTGCTCCTTTGGCCCAGGGCGATTTTCCGTTCTCCGTTTTTCCATTTCGCAACCTCCGGGGCTCCTCGGAAGGGGCCGAAAGGTCGCTCCCACCTCTGCCATTGGCATCTCCACGGGAAAAAAAAAAAAATTCAGGATTTTGCCGTTCCCCCCATCCCAGTTCTTAACCACAAAAAGCACCAGATCCAGAGGAGCTGTTAAAAACCCACGGAGAAGGATTTTTAGGGATTATTGAGGAAGGATCCTCGATACCCCCGAGCTCCGAGCAGCTGGGAGGAGGCAGGGAAGGGGTAACCCCACATTTTCTGCCGCGTTTCTCCACGGGGTAAAGCTGGGAGGACCCCGGACCCAAATCCCCAGACCTGCAGGGGGATTTTTCTCCTCCTGCCTCTCCCTGTTTGTCCCCTGGGAATCAGAAAACCCTCAGCGCTGGGTTTGGGATTTTTTGGGGGTCACCAAACCCTCGGGCCGGACAAAAACCCCAAATTCCAGCGGTGGGGAAGGATCTGCCTGGGTCAGAGCCCGAATGAACCCTGCTCCTCTTCCTCCACAATCCACAACACCCCGTGGAAAAAAACCCCGGCCTCAAATCCTTCCCCAATTCCCTCTCCCCGCCTAAAAATAACCCCGAATCCTTCGTCCTGCCTCGTTTTTTTCCAGCTTCAAAGTCCGTTTTTAGCTATTTTTAGCCCCTGCGGGTCAGTTTTTGGTTAATCCAGGCAGGATTCGTTAACGGGGCCCCGTTTACACGTTAACTCCTGTGGAGGGGGGGGAAAAACCTGGAGAAAACCTGGAATTGCTGCCCGGGAATTTTCCAGCCTTTCCCGGGTAATGAAGAGGCCGTGGGTGTAAATTAAAGCATTTCCCTCGTTAGGGGCTCCTCAAAAACCGGGGACAGCCAGCGTGGGCCTTTCCCTGCCCCGTATCAACCTGCCAACCCCCCCCCAAAAAATAAAATCCAGGGAATTCCAGCAGGATCGTGGAAGATTTAAGCTCTTTTTCCCCCCACCTGCAAACACCATTAAATTCTGATTTTTTGGAGGTCCTGGGGCGACATCAGGCTCCGCTTGTGCCTCGTTCAGCACAGCAGGGAAAGGGCTCTGCTTCCACATCCCGAATTTCCAGCTCCATGGACACCCTGGCCGCCGTCTCCCAGCGGAAAATGTTTGGTTGGAGCTCTCCAGGAGCGCCTCAAACACGTTTTATTTTTAAAAGCCACTTATCTCTAAATACACCGGGGAGAAAACAAACATTTGGGCCACATGTGTGTGTTTGGACTGGGCTTAAAAACCGCTTTAATTCCCTCGGCTGTTGACTTAAGTCCCTGCTTTATCCCACATGGAAAAAAAAAGGCTCGGAGAAAGAAGAGGGGGGAATAAAAAAATAAAACAAATCCCAGAGGGAGAAGAGGAACAACCCAACCCAGCTCCATGGGGAAGCTCATCCAGCTCTCCCCGCGGAGCACGGAAAACGCCGGAAAAGCGGATTTGCAGAGGCGCTGGGAGCCGATTTTTCCCTCCAAAAAACAAAAACAAACAAACAAAAAAAAAAAAAACAGGAAAAAAAAATCCTGGAGAACAACTCCTGGATGGGAAGGAATCATTAAACCCACCGCTCGCAATCATTACCCAGCGCTTCCCCTGCCCTTTGCATCCCCCGGGACGCTGCCGGTGCCGCCCCTGCGGAAAAGGGGACGGGCACCAGCATTCCCGGGATTTGGGAATGAACATTCCTGGGATTGGGGCACCAACATTCCCGGGATTGGGGCACCAACACTCCTGGGATTTGGGCACCAACATTCCCGGGATTTGGGCACGAACATTCCCGGGATTGGGGCACCAACATTCCCGGGATTGGGGCACCAACATTCCCGGGATTTGGGGCACCAGCATTCCCGGGATTTGGGGCACCAGCATTCCCGGGATTGGGGCACCAGCATTCCCGGGATTTGGGGCACCAGCATTCCCGGGATTTGGGCACCAGCACTCCCGGGATTTGGGAATGAACATTCCCAGGGCTCATTCCCAGGATTTGGGCACGAACATTGCCAGGGCTCGTTCCTGGGATTTGGGGCACCAACATTCCCGGGATTTGGGGCACCAACATTCCCGGGATTTGGGGCACCAACATTGCCAGGGCTCGTTCCTGGGATTGGAGCACCAACATTCCCGGGATTTGGGGCATGAACATTCCCAGGGCTCGTGCCCAGGATTTGGGCACGAACATTCCCGGGATTTGGGAATGAACATTCCCAGGGCTCGTTCCTGGGATTTGGGGCACCAACATTCCCAGGATTTGGGGCACCAACATTCCCAGGGCTCGTTCCCGGGATTGGGGCACCAACATTCCCGGGATTTGGGCACCAACGTTCCCGGGATTTGGGCACCAACGTTCCCGGGATCGGGGCACCAACGTTCCCGGGATTTGGGAATGAACACTCCCGGGATTTGGGGCACCAACACTCCCAGGATTTGGGGCACCAGCACTCCCAGGATTTGGGGCACCAGCACTCCCAGGATTTGGGCACTCACACTCCTTCATCATCCCGATGTCCACGCAGCGCTTGAGGCGGCAGGCCTGGCAGTGCCGCCGGTTGTCCTTGGTGATGTGGCAGTCCCCGTTGAAGGGGCAGGTGAACATGGCTTTCCTCTTCATGCTCCTCCTGCAAAAGGGCAGCAGAAAAAAAATAATAATAAATCAGATTTTTTTTGGGTTGAGTTCTCGCTGTTTTGGCCGCTGCTGCGAGCGTCGGCCGAGTTGGGAGCAAAGGGAAATCGCCCAGCAGGGAAATGTCCGAAGGGATTTATTTATTTTGGGGTGGGGGGATGACCTTAAACCCAGCTTGAGCTCCTTTCGCTAAACCAGGCTGCTCCAAGCCCAGCCCGGCGGTTTTGAGAAGGTTTTTGGGTTTAAACTGGGATTTTTTGAGGTCAGGAGAGTGGAAGGATTGCAGAGAAAAAACCCCCCCGGCAGCGAGATGAAGCGGCGTGGGTTAAACCCGGCCTCGCTGAGCCCGGCTCTGCTGGCAGAACTGGCCCGAGCGCATTTCGGGTGCGCGGGGAGAGGAATTCTCGCTGCAGGACACGGAGAGAGGAGCCCGAAAATGACAGCCCTGAGCTGCAGGCGAAACCACAGCGGGACGGGAGCGCGGAGCCGCCGGGACAAAGGGTCAAAGCCGAAAAAACCCGGGGGAAAAGGGTCAGAAACTTCCAGGAAAAAGGGTCAGGGCCAAAAAAAATCCAGGGAAAAAGGGTCAGAACCTTCCAGGAGAAAGGGTCAGAGCCAGAATCTTCCAAGGAAAAAGGGTCAGAGCCAAAAAACCCGGGGAAAAGTGTCAGAAACTTCCAGGAGAAAGGGTCAGGGCCGAAAAAACCCGGGGGAAAAGGGTCAGAAACTTCCAGGACAAAAGGGTCAGGGCCAAAAAAAACCGGGGAAAAAGGGTCAGAAACTTCCAGGAGAAAGGGTCAGGGCCAGAATCTTCCAAGGAAAAAGGGTCAGGGCCAAAAAAAACCGGGGAAAAAGGGTCAGAAACTTCCAGGAGAAAGGATCAGAGCCAAAAAAATCCAGGGAAAAAGGGTCAGGGGCAGAATAATCCAAGGAAAAATGGTCAGAGCCAGAAAAATCCAAGGAAAAAGGGTCAAGGGCAGGAATTTCCAAGGAAAAAGGGTCAGAACCTTCCAGGATAAAGGGTCAGAGCCAAAATATTCCTGGGATAAAGGGTCCAGAGGCCAGAAACTTCCAAGGAAAAATGGCCGGAATTTTCCCAGGAAAAAGGGGGGTAGGTGGAATATTGGGAAGAAATTCCTCCCCAGGATAGAATTCCCAGAAAAGCTGCGGCTGCCCCATCCCTGGAAGTGCCCAAGGCCAACAGTCAGATTAAAAAAAAAAAAAAAGTAAAAAAAAATCAAATCTGGGTAAAAAAAAATGTTAAACAGGGGTGAAATGTGTCAAAAATGGGTGAGAAAATATTTAAAAATGGGTAAAAATCAAATCTGGGTTAAAAAAATGTTAAACAGGGGTCAAATGCGTCAAAAATGGGTGAGAAAATATTTAAAAATGGGTAAAAATCAAAAATCTGGGTAAAAAAAAATCTTCAAGATTTCCTCTGGCTGCAGCTCCGGGAATTAGAGATGGCTTGAGGAAGGGAGATGCAAACCAAGAGGCTTCAACTCTGCCTGGAATTTGGGATTTTGGGGAATATTTTTTGTGGAAAACAAGGAAAGCAGGGCCCTGTTTTCCCCCTGCTCCTCCAAAACCTTTGGAATTTTGCTGTTCCAAAATTCCCAAACAACCCCAGCACTCAGAATTCAGCCCCGGACGCCCCAAAATTCCCAATTTCGCTGCACAAAAAGCTCCTTTTTTTTTTTTTTCCTACAAAAACCCAGGGAAAGGCCAGGAATGTACAAACAACCAAGCCTTGGAGCAGGGGAAAAAACCATTCCCAGGGCTCAGGAGAGGCCAAAATTCCAGGTTTGGAATGAAAATTGCAGCTCGGGTGGTTCCGGAGGCTCCCAGGGTGACACCGGAGCCGGGCTGGGGCTGGAATTCCACGGAAACCTTCGCGATTCCCAGGAGAATTTGGGATCCCAGGGGCTAAAAATAGAGGATCCCAGACCTCATTCCCAGCCTGGAAGGAGGGAAGGGCTCCAGGGAGGAAAATTCCCAGGAAATGCTGGATTTTGGGAAGAGCTGCCCTTCCTCATATCCCCTCAATCCCAGCGGTTTTTTGGGGTTTTTTTGAGGACATTTTAGAGCTTTTTGACTCCGGGGGAAGAAAAAAATCCCAATTTGTGATTTCAAGGAAGCTTTCCCCACATTCCCCCCTTTTCCGGGAGCGCCGCAAAGCTCCCAGCCCCATGAAAAAAAATCCCAAATTCCCCAAACCCACCCCCCAAAAAATCAACAATTCCCCCCTCAAACCAGGAGAACGCCGCAGCGCCCGGATTTGGGGGTTCCCTCGGTGGGAATTTTTGGGATTGGGGTGTCGTCAGGGATCCAGGCTCACCGGAAGAAGCCCTTGCAGCCCTCGCAGGTCATGGCGTTGAAGTGGAAGCCGGTGGCTCTGTCCCCGCAAACCCCGCAGATCCTGGGAAGGTTCCGCTCGGAATCTCCGCCCGGATCCGCCAGGGAGGTGCTGGAAGCGCCCGGATCCATGGCTGGGAGGCGGAAAAAAAAAACAACAAAAAAACCCAAAAGTAGCTTTGGGATTCGTCGCCGAAAGTTTGGGGGTTTGGTCCTAAAATTGTCCCCGAAATTCGGGGTTTTTCCGTGGATTCTCCCCGAGGTGGGGAGGGATTTTTATTCCCTTTGGATCCAGGCGTTCAAAGCGCCCAAAGAAATCTGAGTTTTGGGATTTTGGAATGCCGGGGAAACTCTGGGCTTGGGAGAGGCTCAGTTAATGAGGCAAAACGACCCCCAAGGCTCCTTGAAAATCCCCGTGCCTCTGGAATGATTTTTCCTTTGAAAAAGGGGAGAAAAAAATGATCCCAATTCCAAACCCAGCCATTCCCAAACTCCTTTAAATCCACGAAAATCCGTGAAATGCCATTAAAATCCCCAGTAAAGAACTCCCTCTTTTTGGGGAGCTGTTTTTCCAGGGAATCCCGAGGGGGATTTTGGGATTCCCAGCTCTCCTCTCCCGCTGTTTCCAACCAAAACCTGGATTTTTCACTTGAATTCCTTCCGAGTTTTGCTTTCATTTGGATTTTTCCAGCCAGGCCTCGGGGTTTGGGCTGGAGGATCCTTGTCCTGTATTTTTGTGAAGATCCCAAAGAAAGAATTCCCAAACCTCCCCCACCAGGAGCTGCTGCACTGGGATTTTCCAGCTAAATAAAAAATCCAAGGAAAAGCGGGAGAGGGAAGGAAGGGGTGAAAAAATCCCAACGGATTGGGAGCAAAGAGCAGGGAGAGATCCAACGCCCCGGGAAAAACGAGCCCGGCAACTCCAGAGCTCCCTGCAGCAGGAGGGAACCCCGAGATGAGGAATTTGGGATCCACACATCCAGATTTCCCTCCTATCCCGTTAAAAAAATGGAGAATATTCCAGGTTAAACCCTTGGATTGCCGTTCCCTGCGTTCCAAACGCATCCCACCGCTCCTTTTAAATGGGAGAATCTAATTTTCCGGGGATTTTTCCTTCCCCACAAAAAAAAAAATCCCTCCAGCATCACTGTGGTCACTCCATGGAGAAGCTTTCCCCGCTTTTCCAAGGAAAAAATTCAAAAAAAATCCAGGAATGGGAAATTTTCCCCACAGAAACCTTCCTGGTGTCCCCCAAACCCTTCCTGGATTTCCTCCTCCCGCTCCAAATCCTTCCCTTTGCTCCTTTATTTCCCGATCCCTAATTCCAGGCTGCCCCAGGAATCCTTTCTCTCATATCCCCCCCAAAAATCCCAGGGAACGCCGACAGGCAGAAGCCGCCCCTGCTCGTGGAAAATTCCGGAACTTCTCCCCGGATTTCGAAATATTCCCAAACAGGTTCTGGCTCCGTCACCCTCCGGGGAGGGGGAAAACCACCCTGGGAAAATACGATTCCCAGGAATTTTCAACAGAAATTATCTTTTTTTAATCATCTCCAGCCTTCCTCGGTCTTTTTTTTTTGCTCCAGAAGGAGCAAAATTCCGGCAAAATTCCGGCAAAATGCTCCTGAAATCTGCCCCGAAATCAGGGCCTGGGGAGAGGAGCTGGAAATTCGGGGGGATTTCAACCTTAATTCCTTAGATTGGGCCAGGGATTATCTGAAATTGCTGGGACAACGCTCCTGGGAAAGGTTTAGGGTGGATTTTCGGGAAAATTCCTCATCCAGAGAGCGGCCGAACGCTGGAAAATCTCCCCAGGGAAGGGGCAGGGCCTGGAGGGCGATGGAGGCCAGGGAATTTATGGAAAACGCTCTCGGATATTTGATGTTTTTGCATCTGTTGCAGGGTCAGGAGTCGGACTGGATGAGCCCAGCTGGATTTTTCCAAGGTTCCAGCTCCTCCCTGCACGGAAGAGTCCGGAATCCAAGGCCTTGGGATCCCACGTGGGACCCAGGCCCTGCCCCACAATAAATTCATTCCCAGCGGTTAAAGGCCAATTCCCAAACCCATTCCCACTCATGGATTTGGCTGAGGGGGATTTTTTTGGTTTTTGAGGGTTTTTTTTGCTGTGGGATGTCCAAAAATCCGTCCAAAATCCCCTCCCGGTTTCCATCGGGACGGGAGCGAAAGGCCCGGCCCCGTGTGGGAGCGCAAAATCTGAGCCTGGAAATGCCAAATTTGGGCCAAAAGCACCCCAAAATTCAGTGTATCCAGGGTTTTCTTCCCGCTGGAGCCTCCCAGTGAGATTTTCCCAGTTTTAGGCAGGAAAAAACCTCAATTTCAGTCCTCTAATCTCTGATATTATCCCCAAACCCAGGAAAATTTGCAGCTCCAAGGCCCTCCCAAAAAACTCCAATATCCCTAAAAACCTCCAGGGACACAAACCCAACCGGGTCCCTGTTAAACCTTCCCAGAAATTATGATTTTTTTTTCCTCGGAAAAGGATTTTTTGGGCGGGATCACAGCCGGCCGTGCTGCTCAGAGACCCCAAAGCAGGGGCTGGGGACGGCGACAAGGCCGAGCCGGATCCCAAATCCCAAATCCCGGCTTTTCCCACCTGTCTGGACAAGCCAGGAGGAAAATTCCAACTGATCCCTGCACGTGACGGAGCCTGGCCCTGCCCTGCTCCTTCCCTGGCAGTTTTCCTGCTGCTGGAGCTGCTCAGGAATCGAGGGAAATTCTGGTTTTCCCCTTTTTTTCCAGAGGAGCTGCAGCAGGAATTGCTTTTCCCAGCTGCGAAAAGATCCCAAAATTCCATTTTTTTTTTGTGTGTGTGTGCTGGAGCTGCTCTCCCTCCTCTAAGGATCCCAAATTCCCCCTGGATTCGGGAATCTGATCCCACCTCACCAGTTTTGGGACACAACAATTCCCCAGGCTGGAAATGCCACCCCTGGGAACAGCAGGGAAAAGAAATTCCCAGGAATGAAACAGCTCCAAAAAAATCCCAGTTTTTTGGGCCCTGTCCTGGGCAGCAGCAGGACACAAATCCAGGTTTTCCCCACGGAATTCTTGGAGCGTCCCAGCCCCAAAGGAAAGGATTTTGGAGCCCAGGACTCCCCCAGGCACAGGAATTGCAGCAGAACTCCAGGAAAAGAAATATAAATGGGAAAATACTGCAAAATTCCAGCTAAACTGCGCTGGGAAGGCAAAAAATCCCCAAAGCAGAGGTGGAAGGGCAGCACCAGCCCCACGCTGTGGGATTAAAAATCCTCTTTTTGTGCTGGAGCCAGCGCTGGGAAGGTTTGGAGCCGCACAAGTGATTCCCAGCTGCGGCAATTCCCAGGAAATCCGGGATTTGCTGTCCCCTCCTGAGGCCACGCAGGTGAGCCAGGGAACACATCCTGCACCAAAAATAGAGCTGGGATTTGTCAGCCGGGGCGTTTCTGGAGATGGGAGGGAGTTTTTGGGTTTTTTTTGGGAGGAGGGACGAATCCCTGTCCCTTCCCTGGGATGCGCTTGGAGGAAAAATAAAAGAATTTTCACAGAAAGTCCCACCTTGGAGCTGGGAAAAGGAATCTTTGGAGGCCCCAAATCCCTGTCCATTCCTTATCCCTGGGATGTGCCCGGTGGAAAAGGGAATTCTCATTCTCCAGAACCTCGACTTGCCCAAGGAAGGAGGAGGAGGAGGAGGAGGAGTGGGAATGATGCAGCGGCCAGAGCTGTTGCAGCCTGGAATTGGGAAATTGGAGCAGCAGCCACGCCTGGGGCATGGAGAAGGTGGGAAAACCCTCAGGAAACGGCTCCAGCTCCTCCAGAAAATAAAAACTAGGGAGGTTTCAGGTGCCAAAAATCCCCTTTTCCCACCCAGGTTGCCTCTGGGAAGTGAGAGGAATCGCCCCAGGAAAGGAAAATCCCTCCCTGGTGTAGCTGCTGCTCCGCTCAGGAGAACCCGGAGCGGCTTCTGGGATTCCTGGGAATGAGGAAACAGCTCTGGATGCGCAGATAAAGGTTCCAGGTGTTGTTTCCCCACCACTTTTATGGGCGAAAATTGTGAAATTGCGGAGCAGCAGCCACGCCTGGAGCACGGAGAAGGTGAGAAACCCCTCAAGGAGACGGCTCAGACTTTTCCAGGAAAAGGCCGGAAACCCCCCCAAAAAAATCCCTTTTTTTTTTTTAAACCAAATTTACCTGCAGCAAAACCCTCGGGGGAAGCAGGGACAGAGTCAGGAAAGGAAAATCCCTCCCCAGCACAGCTCCTGGGATTCCCGGGAACCAGGAAACGGCTTGGGACGCCCGGAATAAAAAATCACAGGTGTTGTTTTCCACCCTTTTTCCGTTTAATAGCGGCGAAAAAGGGCGAGGGTTGAGCTGATAAGGGCGGAGATAAGAGAAATGGGCCCGAGGAGGAGCTGAGTCAGGAGGATGAAGTGGCAGCGCCGGGGGTGGCACCGGCAACATCCTGGCACTGCCACCCCTGGCAGATTTTTGTTCCATCCGCACCTGGGTTTAATCTTAATTTCCCTGGATTTTTAATTTTTTTTTTTTTTTTTTTTGCTTTTCCCCCATCAGCTCCCTGAATTGAATTTTTTAAACGTTTTTTTTTTTTAATTCCCAGAACCGTTTCACCGTTTCCATCTCTCTCATTTTTACATCCCAGCCTGCTTCCAACCGGGATTTTTTCCCCCTTCTCTCTCCCAATCCCTGAGAATTCCAGAATTTCCCCTCGGGGAGCTCAGGCCAGGCCGGCTCTGCTCTGGCTCAGCCACAGGAGGTTAAAAATTATTCCCTGGAGTAGGATTAGCCATTAAATGGGGAAAAAAAGAAAAAAAAAAAAGCCTGGATTTTCCATTGATTCCTCCCTAAACACAGCGGGATTCAGGGAAACATCCCCCAGGCACGTTTTTACCCGGGGAAAATCTGATTTTTTTATTTTTTTGGTGATTTTTGTTGTTGCTGGGACATCTCAGCCCTGATCTGGTCACGCCCTGGAGATCTGGGGCAGACATCTCCCATCATCCTCATCATCACCTGCATCATCAGCTCCCAGATCTTCCTCGCTCCGGGATTCCAGAGAGAACCCAACCTCACCTTGGCATTTTTTTCTCTTTATTTCACCTTAATTCCACCAGGTTCAGCCCAACCCCGGGGGGGGGTTTAACTTTATTTAGGCCATTTTTGCTCCCCCTATATTCCCCCGGATTTTTACTCTCCTCAGACACTGGGGTTCCACCATTTCCCTGGATTTCTCTCCATTCACCCTCGGGTTTAATCTTAATTTCCCTGGATTTTTCTCCCCTCCCTGCTCAATTTCAATCCTAATATCCTGCGATTTTTGCTTCCCCCATCATTCCACTGGATTTTTCCTCTCTTTCCCCTGAGTTTAAACCCCTCTTTCCCCTGAGTTTAAACCCCTCTTTCCCCTGAGTTTAAACCCCCCTTTTCCCTGAGTTTAAACCCCTCTTTCCCCTGAGTTTAAACCCCTCTTTCCCCTGAGTTTAAACCCCCCTTTTCCCTGAGTTTAAACCCCCCTTTTCCCTGAGTTTAAACCCCCCTTTTCCCTGAGTTTAAACCCCTCTTTCCCCTGAGTTTAAACCCCTCTTTCCCCTGAGTTTAAACCCCTCTTTCCCCTGAGTTTAAACCCCTCTTTCCCCTGAGTTTAAACCCCCGACACTCCGGGGATTTCTGCTCCTCCCGCACCTCTCTTTCCCCATCACCTCCCCGGATTTTCTCTGCCCTCGGCTCCCCGGGATTTTTTTCCCCCCTTTTCCTTGGCTTTAACCGCAATTTCCCGGGATTTTCGCGTCCCGCCGTGGCCGCGGCTCCTTCCCCGAGCCGGAGGAAGATGAGTCACGGGCGGCTCCGGGGGAGGAGGAGACGCCGCAAAAACGTCGCTCGTCCCGAAAACCTCTTTCCGAGAAAAAAAAAAAACAAAAACCAAACAAACCTCAAAACTTTTCTCAAAGCTCCAGCCTCGAAAAGGAGAGGAGAAGCTCAGCCGCTTCTGCCGGCCCCCAAAAAAACTCATTCGGGGTGCTCAGAGGTGGATTCCCCCAATTCCTGGGTGCAGAAAAATCCCCCTGTACCTTGATTTTCCGGGCGCTGTCGCGGGATCGCTCCAAAATATCCGGGAAGGCGCTGGGGAATTCAAAAGGGAGGTGATTAATGCCGTGCCAAGGGGCTCAGCACCCCTCTCCCCCCCCAAAAAACCCCGAGTTGAGACCTTGAACGTGGGTTTAAATAGAGCACTTAACCACGAGAGCAGCCCGAAACCCTAAAAATCACCCCGCAGGAAGCTCTAAAGTCAAATAAACACCCCCGCAGCGGCCAGGAACCCCAAAATCGCCTTACAGAAAAAACCTTAAAAATCGCATGAACGCTCCCACGGCGCCCAGGAATTCCCCGGGTTCGAAGGGCCCCCCCAAAAAGAGGGAGGACAGCGGTGACTTTCCGGGATGTGAGGACGCTCCGGAGCCCCCCAAAACTGCTTCGTGAACTCACATTTCTGGGGGTGATCGCGGCTGAGATGGGACAGCCTCGGACCCCCCCTAAAACCATGAGGCACCCCCAGAACGGGCCGGGGACACCCCCAACCCTTAAGGGGAGCCGAATTTTGACAGGGAAATCCCCCAGCCCAGCGGGGACACGGGGCGGGGGGGGGTCTCACAGGGAACCCCCGGATCCCTCCCGGAGCACCGGGGCTCACACGCGGGACCCCCCAAAGCAGCACGGCAACACGGCGAGCCCGAAGCAGGAAGCACCGCGGAGCCTCGACGCCCGCCCCGCGTCCCTCCGGCCGGCGGGGACAGCCCGTGCCCGCCTCCCGTCACCCCAGGGTGCCCCCGCAGCCCCCCGAACCCCCGGGAAGAGGCGCCCCCGGTTCGCCCGCAGCGGGCACCCGCCGTGTGCCGGGGAGCGCTCGCTGAGAAGGGCTCGGCACGGCCCCGCTGTCCCCCGGATGGGTGTGATGGGTGTCCCCGGTGTGTGCCCGATGCCCCAGGTGTGTGCCCGGTGCCCCAGGTGTGCCCCCATGCCCGGTACCTGTGCCCAGCCCCGCTGCCGCCCCCGCCTCGCCCGCTGCCGCCTTTTGACGGGAACCGGCGCCTTGGCCACGCCCCCTCCGCGCCCCGCCCCGCCAATGCCAGCGCGGCACCGCCTTGGCCACGCCCCCATGACCCCGCCCCGCCAATGACAGCCCGGCACCGCCTTGGCCACGCCCTCAGGGCCCCGCCCCGCCAATGCCCGCGCGGCACCGCCTTGGCCACGCCCCCAGGGCCCCGCCCCGCCAATGCCCGCGCGGCACCGCTTTGGCCACGCCCACCCTCGCCATACACGGCCGGGATGGGCGCGGTCACAGCCAGGGGGCGTGGCCGGGAACAGCACGTGGGGAGCGCGGGGGGTCCGGGGTCACCCTCCGGACAGTGCTGACCACTGACAGTGCTGACCACTCGGACAGTGCTGACCACCGGACACCGCTGACCACCGGACACCACTGACCACCGGACAGTGCTGACCACCGGACACCACTGACCACCGGACAATGCTGACCCCCGGACAGTGCTGACCCCCGGACAGTGCTGACCACCGGACACCACTGACCACCGGACAGTGCTGACCCCGGACAGTGCTGACCCCCGGACACCACTGACCACCGGACAGTGCTGACCCCGGACAGTGCTGACCACCGGACAGTGCTGACCACCGGACAGTGCTGACCCCAGACAGTGCTGACCACCGACAGTGCTGACCACTCACACGGCCCCCTCTGCCCTCCAGACACACTGCTGACTCCCGGACAGTGCTGACCACCGGCCCCTGCTACCCTCCAGACCCTACTGTCCACCCAGCCCCCCCCTGCTCTCCGGACACTGCTGACCACTGGACAGTGCTGCCCACCCAGCCCCCGCTGCCCTCCAGACCCTACTACCCACCTGGACCCAGCTGCCCTCCGGACAGCGCTGACCACCGGACACTGCTGACCACCCGGCCGCCAATGCCCTCCGGACAGCGCTGACCACCGGACACTGCTGACCACCCGGCCCCCGCTGCCTCCCTGGACCCTGCTGCTCTCCCTGCTTCCTGCTGCCCACTCGGTGCCCACCCGGCTTCGTGCTGCCCACCCGCCCCCTCGACCCCTCTGCCCACCCGAGGGGTCCCAGCGCCCAGCGCTTTGGGGGCTGCCACCCCTCCAGAAAGTTCGGTGGGCTCGGGCAGCCGACCCAGCTCCCAGTGAGTGCCCAGTGCTGTACTGGGACGGGACAAACGCCACCGGTACCAGAGTGCCACCCACAGCACCCCCGGCTCTTTGCAGGCTCCAGCTGCTCCCGTTGCTCCCCACAGAGCCCCGAGGGTGATCCGAGCCCGGGGACCCGCAGGACCCCCGGATTTGGCTGCTCCCGAAGGATCTGAGAGTGTTCGGGACAGAGCGAGAAACCGAGCTTGACCATCCGAAATCCCGTTATTGGTGATTTGGAATGCGGGATTTTGGGCAGAGCCGGCTCAGCCCGAACCGACCCAAACCAAAGACGCTCCACTGCCTGGGCACGCTGCGCCCACAGCCGAAAAAAATCGGGATATTCGGTAGTTTTCCCCTTTCCATCCTCAGACACCCACCCGGGATGCAGCCACCTGCGACACCGAATAAAGAGCTCCCAGAAAACCCCTGCTGCTGCTCCCGGGGTTTATCGGGTGTCCCCTAAACCCAAAAATCCCGAAACGAACCCCCGGCGCAGCAGAGCCCCCGCAGCCGCGGGCACCGGGTTCAGCCGCCGAGGTTTGCGTGGGGAAAACGCTTCGAAAATCGCCTTTAAATTGATTTAATGAGGCCGAGGAGGGGAAAACAACGTCTGGGAAGAAATGGGAGCTCATCAGAGGCAATTTCCTGGCGCGGATGGATTTCGGGAGGGTGGGGAGTGGTGGAAGCGGCTCGTCCGCGTCCCGGTGTTTTTGGGATCGCAGCTCTTCCCGTGCCAAAAATCCGTCCCCCAAAAATCTCCCAAGGTTTTTCCCCACTGGCAGGGCCGCGCTCCAGAGCAGAGGGAAGCGTTTTCCACGCAAATTTCCCGTCGATCCCAGCTTTTTCCCCCACCGGGAATTTGTGCCCCCCGAGCTCTGGGGAGAGTTTGTGGCCGAGGGGGATTTGAATTCGCTCCCTCTCTCCTGATTTCCTGCCGCTTTTCCGCCCTCGACCCAGCGGCACCAGCGGTTTGGGGCCAAATCCCGGCTCTGCTCCGCATCCCCGGGGCAGCCGGGATGTGCGGGGATTCGGGAGGATTTAATTCCTGCCGGGATTCAATTCCTGCCGGGAAATGCCCAGAGCTGCGAGCGGGAGCTGCAGTTTTTGTGCCTGGAAAAAAGGGATCGGCGGCGCTGGGAGAGGAGCAGGATGGCGCAGGGATGTGGGGCGGCAGGAATTGGGATCCCCAGGCCGCCCTGGAATGGGTTGGGGTTGGAAGGGACCCTGAGGCTCGTCATTCCCATCCCTGGGATTGTCCCTGCGCGGGGCTTGGAGCCGCCTGGGAGGGCGGCAGGTGTGGGATGAACGGGGCTGGATGAGCTCGAAGCTCCCTCCCAAAAAACCCCGGGATCCCGAGGGACACAGAAAAGCAGGAAAAGCCCCAAACTGACATTTCCCTGCTCTTGGAGCAGCGATCCCTCATCCCGGAGCTCCTCCCGGGATGACTCCGGACTCTCCCCATCCCCGAGGGAGCGGAGATTTCCCGGGAAGCGCTTCCACAATCCCACCGGTGCCTGGAAAAGCGCCTTTCCTCCCGTTCCGCCCGTTCCCGCTGGGTTTGGGGGGCAGAAACAACCAGATTTAAAAAAAAAAATGGGATCAAACTCAGGACGCGGCAGGAGCCGAGGGGAGGCTGCGGGAGGAATCTTCGGTTCTCTCCTTGCTCTGGGAATTCTCTGCGGGCTCGAGCTCATCCCGCAGCGCATCCCAAGGGATGAGCAAGGATTTCCCCTCACCCAATCCCTCTCCCTGCTCCTTCTCCAGCCTTTCCCCAGGATGCCACAACCCCCGGGAAGGTGCAGGAAGGAGCCGGGGCAAGGAAAGGAGAGCCGGGAATTCTCCCCCCGCCTGGAATTTCGCTCCTGGGAAGGAGAGAACAAATGATCCGTAAAATTTCCATGGGATACGGCTCCCGCGGCCGGGCAGGAGCTCGCAAAATATTTAAATTTCGCCGTGAATTTTATTTTGATAGTTTGGGCGATTGGGAGAGGGTGGGATTTCGTTTTCCCGCATTTTTCTCTCAGACGCGGTGTGGAAAAGAAATCCCACTGAGGGAATTTAGTGAAGGAAAACGGACCTGGGAGCTGTCGGGGCTGGGGGAAGGCGGGGAGGGAATGGCCTGGGAGGGATTTTTCCCTAAAAGTTGAGAGGTGCTGGAGGCGATAGTGGGCTGAACTGGGATGGGTGGGCTCGGAGCGGTGTGGAACCGCTTTGTATTGGGATGGGTGGGCTCGGAGCGGTGTGGAACAGCCCCGTGCTGGGATGGGTGGGCTCGGAGCGGTGTGGAACAGCCCCGTGCTGGGATGGGTGGGCTCCGAGCGGTGTGGGACCGCCCGTACTGGGATGGGTGGGCTCGGAGCGGTGTGGGACCGCTTCGTATTGGGATGGGTGGGCTCCGAGCGGTGTGGAACTGCCCCGTGCTGGGATGGGTGGGCTCGGAGCGGTGTGGGATCGCTCCGTGCCGGGATGGGTGGGCTCGGAGCGGTGTGGAACAGCCCCGTGCCGGGATGGGTGGGCTCGGAGCGGTGTGGAACAGCCCCGTACTGGGATGGGTGGGCTCGGAGCGGTGTGGAACAGCCCCGTACTGGGATGGGTGGGCTCGGAGCGGTGTGGGACCGCCCCGTACTGGGATGGGTGGGCTCGGAGCGGTGTGGAACAGCCCCGTGCTGGGATGGGTGGGCTCGGAGCGGTGTGGGACCGCCCCGTGCTGGGATGGGTGGGCTCGGAGCGGTGTGGGGCCGCCCCGTGCCGGGAGCGGGGCTCTCACACCGGTGCGGCACCAGTCTCTGCCGGTGTGGTGGGGCCCATACTGGGACAGGGATCCCCCAACTGGGGGCCGTGGGTTCCAAACTGGTTTCGGCCTCCCCCCCTCCTCATCCCGCCTACACCCGCGCTCCCGCCGCCGTGCTCACGCGCGCCATTACGTCACGTCACGCCCTGCCACGCCCTGCCACGCCCTACCGGAATCACGCTCGGCTTCTGCGCATGCGCCGCTGTGGCCCCGCCCATCGCATGCAAATGAGGCGTGCGGTCACCGCCCCCGCCGGGCGCGTGCGCGGTGTGTGAAGGGCGGGGGCGCGGCGCGCTAAACCTCGCCCGTTCGCTATGACGTCACACGGCGTTCGACGGGCGTGGCCTGAGGAACCCCGCCCATCCCACCTGAGGGGGAGTGGGCGGGGCCACGCGCCGCTCCCCCCGCCCCGCCCGCCTGCGGCTCGTTGCCATAGCGACGGCGGCTGCGCGCGGGCACGCGGGCGGGGCTGCGGCCGAGGCGGGCTCGGGGCGCGCGCCGGCGGCGGGAGAGGGGCGCCCCCTGCCGGAGCGCTGTGAGGGGGGGTCTCTGAGGGAGGGGTTCCTGAGGGGAGGGGTCTCTGAGGGAGGGAGCTTCTGAGGGGAGGGGGTCTTCAAAGTGGGGGGGGGGGGTCTTCAAAGTGTGTGTGGGGGGTCCTTGAGGATGAGGTGAGGCAGTTTGTGAGGGGAGGGAGTCTTCATAGTGGGGGGGGGTCCTTGAGGATGAGGTGAGGCAGTTTCTGAGGGGAGGGGGTCTTCATAGTGGGGGGGGTCCTTGATGGTGAGGTGGAGTTTCTGAGCGAAGAGGGTCTTCAAAGTGTGTGTGGGGTCCTTGAGGATGAGGTGGAGTTTCTGAGCGAAGGGGGTCTTCAAAGTGGGGGGGTCCTTAAGGATGAGGTGGAGTTTCTGAGGGGAGGGGGTCTTCAAAGTGTGTGTGGGTCCTTGAGGATGAGGTGAGGCAGTTTGTGAGGGGAGGGGGTCTTCAAAGTGGGGGGGGTCTTCAAAGTGTGTGTGGGGGGATCCTTGAGGATGAGGTGAGGCAGTTTCTGAGGGGTGGGGGTCTTCAAAGTGAGGGGGTGGTCCTTGAGGATGAGGTGAGGCAGTTTCTGAGGGGAGGGGGTCTTCAAAGTGTGTGTGGGTCCTTGAGGATGAGGTGAGGCAGTTTCTGAGGGGAGGGGGTCTTCAAAGTGTGTGTGGGGTCCTTGAGGATGAGGTGAGGCAGTTTCTGAGGGGAGGGGGTCTTCATAGTGGGGGGGGGGTCCTTGAGGATGAGGTGGAGTTTCTGAGGGGAGGGGGTCTTCAAAGTGTGTGTGGGTCCTTGAGGGTGAGGTGAGGCAGTCTCTGAGGTGGGGGTCTCGGGGGTCCATAGCCGGGCCTGTTCCTCTCGTGGGGTCTCTCTCTGGGGGCTTTCCTGAGCCCCAGAGCTGTTTGTTGGGGTGGGGGCTGCCTGAGGAGGTGCTGGTCTCGGCAGAGGAAGGGCTGCCTTGGGGAGCGCTGTGTTTTGGGTGGGCTGGAAATGAAGCCCAGCGCTGCGTCCCTTTCTCCTGGGAAGCCCTTTGTGGGACGGGGACACTGCGGTGGCTTCGGGACCCCCCGAGAAGGGAACGCTGTCGCTTAGAAATGGCGTCAAAACCTCTCCCACAGCCCTGAGCTGCTCCTGCCGCCTCCCCCGGGTGACACAGCCGCCACCATGGGATCTGTGCGTTCCCTGTCCGCCGGCAGCGCTGCCCCGAGCCGGGGGAAGCTCAGGGATGAGGAGGATGAGGATTTATTGTCCGGCCAGGAGCCCGTGGAGGACACGGCCAAGATTCCCTACATGGAATTCATGGGCCAGGAGAGCGTTACCTGTCTCACCTGCCGAGGCACCGGCCGCATCCCCACAGGTGGCTGCTCCTCTGGGGCCTAAACGGCCCAAAACAACCAGCTCTAAATAGGAAAAAATAATTTTTAAAAAGTGATTTTTTATTTTTTAATGTGTTGCTCTCTTTGCTTTCCAGAGCAGATGAACGAGTTGGTGGCTCTGATCCCCCACAGCGACCAACGGCTTCGTCCTCAGAGAACGTAAGGGACGAGTTGTTTTATCACTTGTTGCTGCATTTAGAGGTTGTTTTCACACCCCCCAAAAAACAGGATTTAAAGCGTGATTTAAAATATTTCTACTCTGAGCGCCAAGACCTCACCTCCACCTTCCATCCTCTCCCTTGAGTTTTGGTAGCAACTGTAAAAAATAAATCCCCCAAATGCTGCTTTGGTTGCTCATTGCCCAACCCCAAATACGTAAAAGAAGGATTTTGAGTTGTTTTGATATGAAAAAGTGACAGCAACTCTTGGGTGCTCCTTTGGGTGAGGACGCAGGTGAAAAATTGAATTATTTTTTTTTGTGGGTTTTTTTTGTTTGTTTGTTTGATTATTTGTTTTCCCCCCTCAGGAAACTCTACGTGCTGCTCTCAGTGCTGCTCTGCCTGCTGCTCTCCGGCCTGGGCGTTTTCTTCCTGTTCCCCCACTCCGTGCTGGTGGATGATGGTGGCATCAGAGTGGTCCGGGTGTGGTTTGACAGGGAAAACTCCACCGTCCTCCTGGCCATCACGGTACATTTTCTGCGGATTTGGGAAGATAAATCAGCAAGGCGGGGTGGGGAACGAGCCAGCAAGCTCAGGGTTGTTTTTAATCCCCTCCAGGCCACCCTGAGGATCAGGAATTCCAACTTCTACTCGGTGACGGTGAGCAGCCTGAGCAGCCAGGTGCAGTACATGAACACCGTGGTGGGCAGCCAGCAGCTCGCCGGCGTCTCCAGCATCCAGCCCCTGCGGGATAAACTGGTACTGACTGGGAGTTCTGGGAGCTGCGCCTCGGGATCTCGGGGGCCAGTGGCCGCAGCAGCTTTTGCTCTGCTCGCTCCCTCAAAAGATGGGGTTGAAGGGTGATGGAGCTGCGCCGAAATCTGAATTTTCCGCTCTGTTGCAGGTGAATTTCACCGTGAAGGCAGAGCTGGGAGGATCCCTGTCCTATGTGTAGTAAGGAGCTGCTTTGATTCAAATTTGGGAAGTTAATCCGGGAAGCGCTCGCTTCTCCTGCTCGGTTCCTTTGCCAGAAATTTCCTCGCGGTGCCTGAGATGGTTTTGTTAACACCAAAGTGAAAAATACCGGCAGGAGCTGCCAAATCCCCCCTCCCAAATTCCTCGAGTTTTTTCACCTGCTGACCAATTTCCTTGATCTTTTCCAGTTTTTTCTGCACTTTGCCCAAGGTGAAGGTCCACAACATCGTGATCCTCATGAGGTGGGTGCTGCTCCTTCCCTCTTCGGGATCCTGGAGCCTTTTCCCACTCCCAAGATTCTGTTCTGCGCTCCCTGAACCCCGAGGGGATTCCAGCCACCCATCTGGGCTCCAGGGAGAAACTCCTGCCTTTGCATTTTCCCCGAATTCCCCCCAAATCCACCTCAGGGTCAGGTTTTAACCCAAAAGATGGGGTGGAGCGCACAGCTCCTGCTCTTTTCACCAAAACCCCCAGGAACTTGGGGTGGGTTTTTTTTTTGATAAATACCGAGCTGCTGGGTCGTCCCTTTGCCCTGCCAGGACCTCGGTGAAGCTCTCCTACATCGGCCGCAGCACCCAGAGCACCCTGGAGACCTTCCACTACCTGGACTGCAGCTCCAACTCCACGGCCCCTCTGCCCCCGCTGGCCTGGGGGGCTCCCTGAGGGTCCCAAGGGCTCCCTGAGGGTCCTGAGAGCTTCCTGAGGGTCCTGAGAGCTCCCTGAGGGTCCCAAGGGCTCCCTGAGGATCTCGGGGGCTCCCTGAGGGTTCCAGGAGCTCCCTGAGGGTCCTGGGGGCTCCTTGAGGATCCTGAGAGCTCCCTGAGGGTCCTGGATGCTCCCTAAGGGTCCTGGATGCTCCCTGAGGATCCTGAGAGCTCCCTGATGGTCCCAAGGGCTCCCTGAGGGTCCTGGGGGGTCCCTGAGGGTCCCAAGGGCTCCCTGAGGATCCTGAGAGCTCCCTGAGGGTCCCAAGGGCTCCCTGAGGGTCCTGGGGGGTCCCTGAGGGTCCCAAGGGCTCCCTGAGGATCCTGAGAGCTCCCTGAGGGTCCCAAGGGCTCCCTGAGGGTCCCAAGGGCTCCCTGAGGGTCCTGGATGCTCCCTGAGGGTCCCAAGGGCTCCCTGAGGATCCTGAGAGCTCCCTGAGGGTCCCAAGGGCTCCCTGAGGGTCCCAAGGGCTCCCTGAGGGTTCCAGGAGCTCCCTGAGAGGGTCTCAGAGGCTCTCTGATGGTCCTGAGGGTTCCCTGATGGTCTCAGAAGCTTCCTGAAGGCCCCAGGAGCTCCCTGAAGGTCTCAGAGGATCCCTGAGGGTCCTGAGGGGTTCCCTGATGGTCCCAGGTGCTCCCTGAAGCTCCCAGGGGATCCCTGAGGGTCCTTGGGGATCCCTGAGGGTCCCAGGTGCTCCCTGAAGGTCCCAAGGGCTCCCTAAGGCTCCCAGGGGCTCCCTGAGGGTCCTTGGGGATCCCTGAGGGTCCCAGGAACTCCCTGAAGGTCCCAAGGGCTCCCTGAAGGTCTCAGAGACAAACCCGGCAGCTCTGCTTCCTCCTCCCCTTCCTTTTTTATCTTTGGGAAGGATCCTGGAGCTCTCCCTCCTCAGTTCAAGGCTGAAATCCCCAAGGTTTGCTGCGGTTCCCACCTGTCGGGAAGCTCGGGGCCGTTTTGGGGCGAACAGGTTTTGTTTCTGAGAGTGGATGGATTTATTTTTTTCGGGGGTTGGGGGGGAAATTAATTTCTTTTCCAGACCCCCCCAAAAAAAGGAGCAGTTCCCACCAGGAACTGGTGCTTCTGTTACACCCTGGGAGGAGGCAAAGGAGCCCAAATCTTTGGAATTAACTTTTTTCCTCCTTTTTTTTTTTGGTTTTTTTTTTTTGGTTTTTTTTTTTGTTTCCCCCCCCTCATTGGCATTCCAGAGGCTCTTCCCCGGGGGGTTTGAAATCCGGGAATTTGCTGGTTTTTTTTTATTATTATTATTTTTTGTGCTCCACTTCCCAAAGCAGCGGGGGCTGGAGGGGGTTCTGTGGGAGGCTGGGATTCCAAGGCCTCCCCGCCGGGAGCTGGACATTCCTGCCCGCCGCTATCCCCAGGAAAAAAAATCCAGCTGCCAGCTCTCCCCCGCAGCCTTTTGGCGCTTTGCCCCTTTCTGGGGAGCCTTTTTCTGGAATTTCAACCCTCCTTTCCCATGGGACTCGGGAGCGGCTGCAGGTGAGGGAATCCTTCCTCGGTGGAAAAAATTCCTGGATTTTTTTCGGGTGACAGTGACGTGAAATCCACCCCGGCTCCGTTTTCCACCAGGAGATTCCTGTCCCTGTGGTGTTTTTAGGGCTGAATCCTTCATTAAACTTGATTTGGATATTTCCCTGTGCTGTCCTTTATCTTTTTTTTTGGAGGAGGGGAGGAAAAAAAGCTCAGGATTTATCCAAAAATCCAGTGCTCTGCCGGGGTTCCTTCTTTGGTGTTTTTTTGCCCCAAAATCACTGATTTGCTGCTGGATTCCCGTTCTGGGTTGGGAGGGATGCTAAAGCTGATCCCATTCCACCTCCCACCATCCCAGGGATGGGGGAATCCTCTGGGAATTCCATCCCTTCCCTCACAGGGAGGAATTCCTTCCCAAAATCCCACCCAGACCTCCAGATCCCGGTGGGAAGCCGAGCCCCTTTGTCCCAAATCCATCCCCAGCTCTCCTGAAAGGTCACCCTGGATCCTTTCCCTTCTCCAGGCTCAAAATTCCCATTTTTCCCAGCCATTCCCAGGTTTTTTTGGGTGAAAATGACCCTGGATCCTTTCCCTTCTCCAGGCTCAAAATTCCCATTTTCCCCAGCCATTCCCAGGGTTTTTTGGAGGAAAATGATCCTGGATCCTTTCCCCTCTCCAAGCTCAAAAATCCCATTTTCCCAGCCATTCCCAGGGTTTTTTTGGAGGAAAATGAGGGGAGGGAAAAGCTCAGCCAGTTGCTCATTCCCAACTGCGACCAGTGCCCAGAATCCCGATCCCAAACCTCCTTTCCCCCAAAACACAAATCCCCCAAATCGCCACTGAATTTCCCCTTCTATTTTTTTTTTTTTTAAATAGGAAAAGAAAGAATTCCCAAACTTCCCCATTCCTACATTTCCCTCCCCTCCTTGCTGGGATCCATCCTGATTTTTCTGGGGGTCTCCCTGCTCTCCTTTTCCCCCCCATCCCATTTTTCCAAGGATCCTGAAGAGGTTTTTTTTTCGGGGAGGAGGGGGGCTGCCCCCAGCAGGGACCCCCGAATTTCCCGCTTGGCTGCTCCAGGAGGGGCAAAGTTTGACCCCAAACCCTTTGTGCGGAGCCCCCCTCATTAGCAGAGCCTCCGAAAGGGGAATTTTTGGGTGGAAAATCCTCTTTAATCCCCCCAATCCTCCTTAATGAATTTCCCCTGCCAACGTTTTTTTTTTGCCGCTTGGCCGCGACTGGCGGCAGCCGGGCTTGGAGCTGGGAGGGTTTAAAACTCAAATTCTGCCCCCCCAAAGTGGTTTGGTTTTTTGTTTTGTTTGTTTGTTTTTCAAGCTGCCTTTCAGGATATTTTCCCAGCTGGAATTTCGAGGTTTTGCTATCCGCAGAGGCAAAAAAAAAAAATAAAAAAGAGGAGTTTTGACCCCAAAAATATCGGGATGAAACTCAGGAATTCCTCAGCCAGGAGCTGCCTGGGGCCTCCTGTCTGAGCAGGTTTGGGGCTCTTCGGGGTCACTGGGCTGATTTTCGTCAAGATCATTTTTTAAAAATACAAATAAAATCCAATTTCGGAGCTTTTCTGCCCGTAACGAACAGCCTGGAGAGGAGAGGAATTTCCACACGGGATTTTTGTTTATGTCCACGGAGTCTCCTACTTCCAGTGCTGCAAAAAGCCCCAAAATTGAGTTTTTGCAGGGGAAAAAAAAAACAGGATAAAATCCATGGGGAGGAGGGGACACCGGGATTGTCCCAATCCTAACTGTGGGACAAGAATTCCACCGTTAAACCTCCTGCTTTTCCAAGATTTTCCACTCCAACATTTTTCACTTTCAAATTTTTCCCCTTTTTTTGGCTTCAGCTCCCTTTTCCCCCCTTAGTCTGAGGTATCCCAACCCCAAAAATTGGCGCTTTTAACCCAAAATTAGGATTTTAAACTGATTTTTTTTCCCCCCCAAACCTAAAGAACTTTACAGTGGTTGAAATGGTGAGGAAACATTTGAATCACTGCAAACGCCCCCCCAAAAAAACAAAATACTCAACTCAAATTTTACTTTCCACCAAAAGTTTTTTTTTTTTTTAAGATTTTTTTTTTTTTCATTTTATACCAACGGATGTTAAAAAATACAGACTTGTTTTACAAGAATAGCACCATTTTTGGATTTTTTTTGTGTGTTTTTTTTTTAAACTCATATTATACACAAACACTCCTGCTGGGGGAAAGGGGGGGAAATTGGGGTGAGGAGGGGATTTTTGATACCTGGATTATTGAAATCCCATTTTTTTTTAATTAATATCCAGGGGAAAAAAGGGATCACTGACATTCCCACCTCCACCTGACCTCAAAAACAGGTCTTCCAGGAAGAGAATAAATAAATATTAATGGGTTTTTTTCCTTTGATTCTGGTGTTGGGACGAGGTGGTTGCTCCCTGATTCGGGGTGAGCCCTTTCAGTGCAGAACTTCTCAGCTCCTTTTTTTGTTTGTTTTTTCTTTTTTGGGGGGGGTGGATCCCGTTTTTTGCGTTTTGTTTTTGGTTTTTTCTTTTTTTTAAGGAATCAGGCCAGGATTTAAAAAAAAAAAAAACCAAAAAACAAAACCCAACCAACCAAAAAACCAAAAAAAAACCCCAAAACCGGCAAACAAAACCCACAAAGACCGAAAACAAACAAACAAAAAAATCCTTTTTTTTTTTTTTTGTCCTACAAGAAGCAGACGGGGCCGAGGTCGACCCCGAACTCCTGCTCGGGTCCCCCAATGTCCATAGGTGCGATGTCCACGATGGGCAGGCGCGAGGTCTTCTGCGAGCGGTACTCGATGACGGTCCTGCCCCACTTCCCCGTGTGTTTCTGAGGGAAAAAACGGGGAAAAAACGGGAAAAAACGGGGAAAAAATGGGATTATTCAGTCCATTCAATCCTCCCCGAACCCTTCGAATCCCGGTTTGAACCCAAATCTATCGCCCGGCACAGAGGGGCCCCCGCTTGCCGCTGCATTTCTGAGGGGAAAATGGGAAAAAATGGGATTATTTAACCTTCCAGAACCTTCCCAACTTCAGTCTGAGACGAAATTTATCATCAGCATTCAAAAAATGGGATTGTTTGACCTTCTAGAACATTCCCAATCTCAGTCTGAGACGAAATCTATCACTGATATTGGAAAACTGGGATTATTTAATCCTCCAGAACCTTCCCAACCTCAGTCTGAGCTGAAATTTATCATCAGCATTGGAAAACCGGGATTATTTAACCCTCCAGAGCCTTCCCAATCTCAACCTGAGCCAAAATTTATCATCAGCATTCAAAAAATGGGGCTATTTAACCTTCTAGAACCTTCTCAAACTCAGTTTGAATCACAAATTTATCACTGACATTGGAAAAATGGGATTATTCAACCTTCCAGAACTTTCCCAACCTCAATCTGAGCTGAAGTTTATCATCAGCATTGGAAAACCGGGATTATTTAATCCTCCAGAACATTCCCAACCTCAGTCTGAGCTGAAATTTATCATCAGCATTGGAAAAAATGGGGTTATTTGACCTTCCAGAACCTTCCCAATGTCAGTTTGAGCCCCAAATTTATCACTGACATTGGAAAAATGGGATTATTTAACCTTCCAGAACCTTCCCAACCTCAACCCGAGCTGAAATTTATCATCAGCATTCAAAAAATGGGATTATTCAACCTTCCAGAACCTTCCCAATGTCCGTTTGAGCCCAAATTCATCATTGACATTGGAAAACCGGGATTATTTAATCCTCCAGAACCTTCCCAACCTCAACCTGAGCCGAAATTTATCATCAGCATTGGAAAAATGGGATTATTTAACCTTCCAGAACCTTCCCAATCTCAGTCTGAGCTGAAATTTATCATCAGCACTCAAAAAATGCGATTATTTAACCTTCCAGAACCTTCCCAATGTCAGTTTGAGCCCAAATTCATCATTGACATTGGAAAAACGGGATTATTTAACCCTCCAGAACCTTCCCAACCTCAATCCGAGCTGAAATTTATCACCAACCTTTCAAAACCGGGTTTATTCCACCCTCCAGCACCTTCCCAACCTCAACCCGAACCCCGTTTTCCCCATCCGCCCAACGGGGGCCGCGCTTCCCAGCCGCCTTCCCGCGGCGGGGAGGAAAACGCCGGGACGGCGGCGGCCGGCGCTCACCGTGCAGCCGTCCTCCAGCACGCTGTAGGTGAACCTGCTGTTGCCCTCGGCGCGGATCTCGACGTCGTTGGAGCCCTGGATGAGCAGCGCCTTGCGCAGGCTGCCCGACTCCTGGTCCAGGTAGGCCACGCTGTTGCGGCAGTGGTAGGTGACGTTCTGGGAGCCCTCGGTGGACAGCAGCCTCAGGAAGGTCATCTGGATGTTGGCCGTGTTGGGCGCCAGGTCCTCAGCGCCGTAGCTGAACTGCGGGGAGGAGGAGGGAGGATCCCATCCGAAGCTCTCGCTTTTTTTTTTTTTTTTTTTTTAAATTATTATTATTATTTTTTCGGGGGAGGGGGTTTTTCCGGGGTTTTGCTTTCTCAGAGGGGTTTAGGAGTCACGGCCTGAGGCCGAGGGTGCGGTGGAAATCTCTAGATCGCCCAGTTCTGACCTAACAACCGTGAGGTTGACTCCAAGGACGGACATAGCCCTAAATTTCCCATAAAACCCCCGAAATCAACCGTTTCTGACCCAACAACCATGAATTTCACCCCAAGGACGGACATTGACTCCAAACATTCCATAAAATCCTCAAATCAACCGTTTCTGACCCAACAACCATGAATTTCACCCCAAGGATGGACATCAAAGCCAAATGTTCCATAAAATTCCCCTAAATCAACCATTTCTGACCCAACAACCGTGAGGTTGACTCCAAGGATGGACATAGCCCTAAATTTCCCATAAAACCCCCGAAATCAACCATTTCTGACCCAACAACCATCAATTTGACCCCAAGGATGGACATCGACTCCAAACATTCCATAAAATCCCCATAATCAACTATTTCTCACCCAACAACCATGAAGCTGACTCCAAGGCGGGGAAAATAACTCTAAATTTTCTATAAAACCCCCCAAATCACCCAGTTCTGACCCAACAACCACAAATTCGACCCCGAGGACGGACACAACCCTAAACTTCCCATTAAAAAAAAAAAAACCCTAAATCACCCAGCTCCGAGCCAACTTCCACCAATTCCACGCCTGGGGACGGACACCGGTGGCTACGAGATTTCTGCACGATCCCCAAACCACCCGAGGCCTGGTAGAACCCCAAGGTCTGGTAGAACCCCAAGGCCTGGTAGAACCCCAAAGTCTGGTAGAACCCCCAAAGGAAGGAGAGGACACCGAAGGTTCCAAGATTTCCGCACGATCCCCAAACCACCCGAGGCCTGGTAGAACCCCAAGGCCTGGTAGAACCGCCAGAGGAAGGAGAGGACACTGAAGGTTCCAAGATTTCTGCACAATCCCCAAACCATCCGAGGTCTGGTAGAACCCCCAAGGCCTGGTAGAACCCCCAAAGTCTGGCAGAACCCTCGAAGGAAGGAGAGGACACTGAAGGTTCCAAGATTTCTGCACAATCCCCAAACCACCCAAGGTCTGGTAGAACCGCCAAAGGAAGGAGAGGACACTGAAGGTTCCAAGATTTCCGCACGATCCCCAAACCAGCCAAGGTCTGGTAGAACCCCCGAAGGAAGGAGAGGACACCGGCGGCTCCAAGATTTCTGCACAATCCCCAAACCACCTGAGGTCTGGTAGAACCCCAAGGTCTGGCAGAACCCCCAAAGGAAGGAGAGGACACTGAAGGTTCCAAGATTTCTGCACGATCCCCAAACCACCCGAGGTCTGGTAGAACCCCAAAGTCTGGCAGAACCCCCGAAGGAAGGAGAGGACACCGGCGGCTCCGAGTTTCCCGCTCCCTCCCCTTCTCCCCGTCGCCTCCCCAGGCCCGGCGCGGCCGGACGCTCACGTGGAAGCCGCCGTTGATGGTCTCGGCGAACCAGACGTGCTTCTTCTCCTTGGCTTTGCTGCTCCACCAGTTCTTCCTGGGGATGCTGCCGGGGCTGGGGTACACGCACGTCTCCCCCGTGGCCATGTTGCAGAAGACCTTGATGGCGTCCAGGGTGCAGCCCTGGTTGGGGTCGATCCAGTAATCGCCTGCGGCCGGAGGGCGCCGGTGTGAGCGAGGGCGCGGAGCCGGGGCGGCGGGGGCTCGGGGAGGGACGCGGTGGGTGGTGGAGGGGACGAGGAGGAACGGGGGAAACGGGGATGGACAGAGGGGTGGACACAGGTGGACAGAGGGGTGGACAACAGGGACAGACAGGGATGGACACAGATGGACACAGGGATGGACAGGGACAGACAGGGATGGGACAGAGGGGTGGACACAGATTGGACAGAGGGGTGGACACAGGGATGGACAGGGATGGACAGAGGGGTGGACACAGGTGGACAGAAGGGTGGACACAGGGACAGACAGGGATGGACAGAGGGGTGGACACAGATGGACAGAGGGGTGGACACAGGGACAGACACAGGGATGGACACAGATGGACAGAGGGGTGACGCAGGTGGACAGAGGGGTGGACACAGGGACAGACAGGGATGGACAGAGGGGTGGACACAGGTGGACAGAAGGATGGACACAGATGGACACAGGGATGGACAGGGATGGACACAGGGACAGACACAGGGACAGACACAGGGATGGACACAGATGGACAGAAGGATGGACACAGATGGACACAGGGATGGACAGGGATGGACAGAGGGATGGACAGGGATGGACAGAGAGATGGACACAGATGGACAGAAGGATGGACGCAGGGGCGGACACAGATGGACACAGGGACAGGCAGGGATAGACACAGGGAAGGACAGAGAGATGGACACAGGGATGGACACAGATGGACAGAAGGATGGACAGAGAGATGGACACAGGGATGGACACAGGGATGGACAGAAGGATGGGACAGAGGGGATGGACACAGGGATGGACAGAGGGATGGACACAGGGATAGACAGGGATGGATACAGGATGGACAGGGATGAACACAGGGACGGACACAGATGGACACAAGGACAGACAGGGACGGACACAGGGCCGGAGCCTCTCCCTCACCGCTCTTCCAGTCGGGGTGGGCAGAGTTTGATGTCCCGGCAGGTCCTGGCCGGGTTCATGCGGGAGCCCTCGGGGCTGCGGATGCTCTCGATCTGGTTGTTGAGGGCCTTGAGGGTGGCGTCCACCTCGGCGTCGTGCGGCCGCAGCCCCGGCGCCGCTCGTCCGCCCGCATGTAGCGCCCGGGGTCGGGGCCCTTCTCGGGCTGCCCCCAGCCCCGCGAACGCTGACATGTCGATGCCGGTGCCGGGGGGCCCGGGGGGCCCGGGAGGGCCGGGGTTCCCGGGGGGACCCTGCGGGACGGAGGGAGGAGAGGTCAGGGGGTGATCGGCGGGGCTTGGATCCCCCTGCCCCACTGGATCCTTCCCCTCCTGGATCCCCCTGCCCCGCTGGATCCCCCTGCCCCACTGGATCCTTCCCTTCCTGGATCCCCCTGCCCCACTGGATCCTTCCCTTCCTGGATCCCCCTGCCCCACTGGATCCT
Organism: Delichon dasypus; assembly: GCA_037837765.1. Taxonomy (NCBI): domain Eukaryota; kingdom Metazoa; phylum Chordata; class Aves; order Passeriformes; family Hirundinidae; genus Delichon; species Delichon dasypus. The sequence continues at coordinate 4,334,401 of JBBAXF010000012.1, read as the reverse complement.
TCCCCTCCTGGATCCCCCTGCCCCGCTGGATCCTTCCCCTCCTGGATCCCCCTGCCCCACTGGATCCTTCCCTTCCTGGATCCCCCTGCCCCACTGGATCCTTCCCTTCCTGGATCCCCCTGCTCCGCTGGATCCTTCCCCTCCTGGATCCCCCTGCCCCGCTGGATCCTTCCCCTCCTGGGATCCCCCTGCCCCACTGGATCCTTCCCTTCCTGGATCCCCATGCCCCACTGGATCCTTCCCTTCCTGGATCCCCCTGCTCCGCTGGATCCTTCCCCTCCTGGATCCCCCTGCCCCACTGGATCCTTCCTCCTCTGGATCCTCCTGCCCTGCTGGATCCTTCCTCCTCTGGATCCTCCTGCCCCGCTGGATCCTTCCCTTCCTGAATCACTCCCCTGAAGGATCCCTCTCCCCTCTTGGATCCCTCTCCCTTGCAGGATCTCTCCTGCAGGATCCCTCTCCCCCTCCCGGATCCCTCTCCTCTCCCGGATCCCCCTCCTCTCCCGGATCCCTCTCCTCTCCCGGATCCCTCTCCCCCTCCCGGATCCCTCTCCCCGGATCCCTCTCCCCCCCAGATCCCCCTCCTCTCCCGGATCCCTCTCCCCTCCTCCTGGATCCCTCCCCTCCCGGATCCCTCTCCTCTCCCAGATCCCTCTCCCCTCCCGGATCCCTCTCCCCTCCCGGATCCCTCCCCTCCCGGATCCCTCTCCCCCCCGATCCCTGCCCCGCTCTCCCACTCACCGCCGGTCCGGGCTCTCAGCTCCTCCCGCGGGGGCCCGGGGGGGTCCGATGGGTCCGGGCATCCCATTGGAGCCGTCCTTGCCCGAGGGGCCCCACGGGGCCGGGGGGACCCTGAAAAACCCCAAAAAGGGCTCAGGGCAGGGCAGGGCCGGGGCTGCCACCCCCAGGCGCGGCACCGCTCCAGGGCCGCCTCCTTTTCCCCGTTTTTCCCCCCAAAATTCCAGGACTTACCCTGGGTCCGGAGGGACCCGCGGGTCCGGCCGGCGCCCTGGTCTCCGGAAGGACCCTGGGGAGGACGGGAGGGTGGAGGATCCCACGGGAGATGCGGGGTTTGGGGTGCGGGATGTGGGATTTGGGATCCGTGTGGGGCCGTGATCCCAAATCCCGGCACTTACCGGGGGCCCGGGCAGCCCCCTGGAGCCCGGTGAAGCCCCGGTGCCCCCTTCAGGCCGCGCTCGCCGGCCTCGCCCGCCTCGCCTTTGTCACCGCGCGGCCCCTGGGGACCCTGCGGGGGGACACAACGGGGCAGGAGACGGGGTCATCCCAACCCGGGACCCCCGAAACCGCCGTCCCCAAACTGGGACCCCTCGGAATTCCGGGCGGGAATCACTCACCGGCATCCCCCGAGCGCCAGCGGGGCCGGAGGGACCCATGGGACCCTGAGCACCCTGCGGGAGAGAGGAGGGGCGTCAAAAACAGCGGGAATTGGGATTTGGGATGGGGGATTTAGTGTTCCCAGCTGCCCAGGGCACTGCTGATATTCCCAGTTTTATCTCCCGGGATTCCAGGCTCATTCCCAGTTTTATTTCCCAGGATTCCCAGCTCATTCCCAGTTTTATTTCCCGGGATTCCCAGCTCACTCCCAGTTTTATCTCCTGGGATTCCTAGCTCATTCCCAGTTTTATCTCCTGGGATTCCAGGCTCATTCCCCGGTTTTATTTCCCGGGATTCCACAGCTCATTCCCCAGTTTTATCTCCTGGGATTCCCAGCTCACTCCCAGTTTTATCTCCCGGGATTCCAGGCTCGTTCCCAGTTTTATCTCCCGGAATTCTCAGCTCATTCCCCGGTTCCAGCTCCTGGAGCTCCCTGGCAGATCCCAAACCAGGCTCCCAGGAATCCTCAGGAATCGGCCCGGAGCTGCTCCCGGTGCCATTCCCAGATGATCCCAAACAGCTCCAGGGCCCGGATTTGGGGTGATTCCTGGCGATTCCAGTCTCCCCCCATCCCGGCGGGTCCCGCTCCACGTCTCTCCTCTGTCTCCCCTGTTTTCACAGTGGGTCCCACGGGGCCGGAGCGCCGGGAGCACCGGGAGCGCCGGGAGCGCCCCACGGGGCCGGTCTCTCGCCACGATCGCCCTGGGAACAGGGAATGGGATCAGGAACTCCGGGAATTCCGGCTCTGGGATAACACAGGACATCCCGGGAATTCCGGCGCTTGAGAAATCCGGGATGAGCTCACCTTCACTCCAGCCGCTCCATCCCTGCCCGGGGGTCCGTCAGAGCCGGGATTTCCCTGGGAAAAGAGAAGGAATTCAGCTTTTGCCTTTGGGATGCGGGGAAAACTCCTTTTCCAGGTAGAATCCTACGGCGGAAAACGCGCCGGGATTTCCCGGGATCAACCTCAGGGCTGTGGCCGCCCAGGATCAGCCAGGGATCCAGCCTGGATATTCCAGACATTCCCCGATTTTCCTACCTCCCTGCCGGGCTCTCCGGCCGGCCCGGTCAGCCCGGGGGGTCCCACGGGCCCGGGGGGTCCCCGGTCACCGGCAGATCCAGGTGCTCCCTGTTTTCCAGGCTCTCCCCTAAAAAAAAAAAAGGGAAGACCCCCCCAGTGAGTGACTCCGGGATGAGGATCGCTGCTCCAAGAGCAGGGAAATATCGGATTGGGGCTTTTCCTGCTTTTCTGTGTCCCTCGGGATCCCGGGGTTTTTTGGGAGGGAGCTTCGAGCTCATCCAGCCCCGTTCATCCCACACCTGCCGCCCTCCCAGGCGGCTCCAAGCCACCGCGCAGGGACAATCCCAGGGATGGGAATGACGAGCCTCAGGGTCCCTTCCAACCCCAACCCATTCCAGGGCGGCCTGGGGATCCCAATTCCTGCCGCCCCCACATCCCTGCGCCATCCTGCTCCTCTCCCAGCGCCGCCGATCCCTTTTTCCCAGGCACAAAAACTGCAGCTCCCGCTCGCAGCTCTGGGCATTTCCCGGCAGGAATTAAATCCCGGGCAGGAATTAAATCCTCCCGAATCCCCGCACATCCCGGCTGCCCCGGGGATGCGGAGCAGAGCCGGGATTTGGGCCCCAAACCGCCGGTGCCGCTGGGTCGAGGGCGGAAAAGCAGCAGGAAATCAGGAGAGAGGGAGCGAATTCAAATCCCCCTCGGCCACAAACTCTCCCCAGAGCTCGGGGGGCACAAATTCCCCGGTGGGGGAAAAAGCCGGGATCGACAGGAAATTTGCGTGGAAAACGCTTCCCTCTGCTCTGGAGCGCGGCCCTGCCAGCGGGGAAAAACCTTGGGAGATTTTTGGGGGACGGATTTTTGGCACGGGAAGAGCTGCGATCCCAAAAACACCGGGACGCGGACGAGCCGCTTCCCACCACTCCCCACCCTCCCCGAAATCGCCTCTGATGAGCTCCCCTCTCCCCAAACCGTGAGGTTCTGGGGGTTTTTGGGGTATTTATTTTCAGGGTTTCGCTCACCGAGGGTCCGGGCAGCCCCGGGAATCCTCTCTCGCCGCGCTGCCCCGGCAGCCCCACGATGCCCGCGCTGCCCTGCCAGCCCCTGGGGGCCGGGGGGGACCGTCCGGACCCTGCGGGGACACCGAGGGGGTCAGCGCCGCTCGGGGGGGCGGCGGTGGCTCCGGGGAGGGTGTCCCCAAATCCCAAATACCGCGGGGCCGTCCTCGCCGGGCTCGCCCTTCTCGCCGGGGGGGCCGGCGGGGGCCCTGCAGCCCCGGGTCCCCCGCTCGGTTACCCGGGGGTCCCGCGTCCCCGGGCGCCCTTGGGGCCGTCCTTGCCCGCCGAGCCGGGGGGGCCGGGGGGGCCGGGGTTACCCTGCGGGAGAGATCGGGGTGAGAGGGAACTTGTGAGGGGGTTCCGTAGTCCAGATCCATCCCTGATCCAGCCCTGATCCATCCCTGACCCAGTCCAGATCCATCCCTGATCCATCCCTGATCCTTCCTGGATCCATCCTTGATGCATCCCTGACCCAGTCCTGATCCAACCCTGATTCATTCCTGATCCATCCTGGATCCACCCTTGATGCATCCCTGATCCATCCCTGATCCTCCCCGGATCCATCCCTGATCCTTCCTGGATCCACCCTTGATGCATCCCGGATCCATCCCTGACCCCGTCCTGATCCCACCATGATCCATCCCTGATCCCTTTCCCGATCCATCCCTGATCCCATCCAGTTCCCCCCCGTTCCTCCCCAGTGACCCCAGTTCCCTCAGTGACCCCAGTTCCTCTCAGTGATGCCAGTTCCACCGCTGACACCCGTTCCCCCCGTTACTCCCCAGTTCCTCCCCAGTGACCCCAGTTCCCCCAGTTCCTCCCAGTTCCCCCCAGTTCCTCCCCAGTGACCCCAGTTCCCCACAGTTCCTCCCCAGTTCCCCCCAGTTCCTCCCCCGTTCCTCCCCAGTGACCCCAGTTCCCCCAGTGACCCCAGTTCCTCTCAGTGATGCCGGTTCCACCGCTGACACCCGTTCCCCCAGTTCCTCCCCAGTTCCTCCCCTGTTCCCCCCAGTTCCTCCCCAGTTCCTCCCCAGTTCCTCCCCAGTTCCTCCCCAGTTCCCCCCAGTTCCTCCCAGTTCCCCCAGTTCCCCCCAGCTCACGTTGGGGCCGGGGGGTCCCACGCGTCCGGCGGCTCCGGGGAATCCTGTGGCTCCCTGGGGACGGAGGCGAGAGGGGCTCAGACCCTGCCCCATCCCCCCCATCCCCACCCCCCCCATCCCCCCCACACTCACCGGGGGTCCCTGAGCGCCCCGAGCTCCTTTGGGACCGGTGACACCGGTGGGACCCTGGCGAGAGCCAAAAAAAAACCCCATCAGGACAACGGGGACGCGGAGATCCCCGGGATTCCCGGGAGGAGAGACCCCCGCAAGGGCTCGGCGGCGGTTCTGGGGGTCCCGGCTGGACCCACCTGCGGTCCAGGAGCTCCGGAGGGACCCTGGGGCCCGGGGGCTCCGGCGTCGCCCTTCTGGCCGGGCTCCCCCTGCTCGCCCTTGGCTCCGGGCTGGCCGTCGGCGCCCTGCGAAAGAGCCGCGCTCAGCGCTCGGCGCTCGCCGGGAGCACCGGCACGGACCGGGGGCGGAACTCACCGGGGGTCCGGCGAATCCGGCGGGGCCGGGGGCTCCGGGCTCTCCGCGCTCTCCCTGTGCGGGAAATGCGGTGAGAAATGACGGGAACGGGGGCAGAGGTGGCGGCGGCGGCGGCGCGGGGGGACGGGGGCACTTACGGGGGCACCGCGGGCACCGGCGGCTCCAGAGGGGCCCGGGGGGCCGGACTCGCCCTGGAAAGGAACGAGGGGGAGTTGTGGGGGGTGGATGGATCCGAGACCGGGAGCGGGTGGGATCTATCCCAGGGATTGGGTGGGATCTATCCCAGGGATTGGGTGGGATCTATCCCAGGGATTGGGTGGGATCTGTACCAGGGATTGGGTGGGATCTGTCCTGGGATTGGGTGGGATCTGCCCTGGGATTGGGTGGGATCTGCCCTGGGGATCAGGGGGGATCTATCCCAGGGATGGGGTGGGATCTGTACCAGGGATGGGGTGGGATCTATCCCAGGGATTGGGTGGGATCTGTACCAGGGATTGGGTGGGATCTGTCCCGGGATTGGGTGGGATCTATCCCAGGGATTGGGTGGGATCTATCCCAGGGATCGGGTGGGATCTGTCCTGGGATTGGGTGGGATCTGCCCCAGGGATCGGGTGGGATCTGTCCCAGGGATCATGTGGGATCTGTCCCGTGGGAGCAGCAATGGGGTCACCCCGCTCTCACCTTCTCGCCGTTGGGGCCAGCGGGGCCGGGGGGGCCGATGGGACCGGTCAGACCCTGTGGGGACAGAGGGGACAGTGAGGCCACCGGGAGGAACCCCGGGTGGCCACCACGGACACCCCTCAGTGGCCACCATGCGCAGATGAGGCCACAGGAGCGTCCCTGGATGTCACCATGGGCATCCCAGGCTGGCCGTTGTCACCACCCCTTGCTGGCCACCAGCAGTGTCCCCTCCTGGCCATTGCCACCACCCCTTGCTGGCCATTGTCACCACCCCTTGCTGGCCACCAGGAGTGTCCCCTCCTGGCCGTTGTCACCACCCCTGGCCGGCCACCAGGAGTGTCCTGCTGGCCGTTGTCACCACCCCTTGCTGGCCACCAGCAGTGTCCCCTCCTGGCCATTGTCACCACCCCTTGCTGGCCACCAGGAGTGTCCCTTGCTGGCCATTGTCACCACCCCTTGCTGGCCACCAGCAGTGTCCCCTCTTGGCCATTGTCACCACCCCTTGCTGGCCACCAGCAGTGTCCCCTCCTGGCCGTTGTCACCACCCCTGGCCGGCCACCGCGGTGTCCTCGAGCTGTCCCCTCCACCCTGTCCCCGTGCCACTCACGCGAGCTCCGTCCTTCCCGGGCGCTCCCTCGGGTCCCTTCTCTCCGACGTCTCCCTGCGGGGTGGGGACGGGGCCAGCGTGAGCCCAGCGCGGCCCCGGTGGCACTGAGGGCGCCCCGCGTCCCTCACGTCACCCTCACTCACCCTGTCCCCCTTGGGACCGGCGATGCCGGCGGCTCCTCTCTCCCCGGGCATCCCCTGCAGCCCCGGGGGTCCCTGGGCTCCGTTGGGGCCGGCGGGGCCGGTGGCACCCTAAAACGGCAGAGGGACGCTCGTTGTCGCGGTGTCCCCCCCTGCGCGGCGGCGCCCGGCCGTCGGGCGCTGTCCCCGCCGTGTCACCCACCTTGGGTCCGTCCGTGCCGGGGGTGCCGGGGAGGCCGCGGGGTCCCTGCAGGCCCTGGGCGCCCGGAGAGCCGCGCTCGCCCGGGAAACCGCGCTCGCCCTGGGGACAGCGGGGACGGCTCAGCGCGGACACGGGGACAGCGGGGACATCGGGGACATGGGGACATTGGGACACGGGGACATGGGGACATGGGGACAGCGGGGACATGGGGACAGCAGGGACATGGGGACATCGGGGACAGCAGGGACATGGAGACAGCGGGGACATCGGGGACACAGGGACAGCAGGGACACGGGGACATCGGGGACAGCGGGACATTGGGACACGGGGACATGGGGGGACATGGGGACACGGGGACATCGGGACACGGGGACAGCAGGGACATGGGGACATTGGGGACATCGGGGACATGGGGACATCGGGGACATCAGGGACATGGGGACATCGGGGACATTGGGACACGGGGACATCGGAACATCGGGGACATGGGGACACGGGGACGTCGGGGACATGGGGACAGCTCAGCACAGACACGGGGACATCGGGGACACGGGGACATGGGACAGCAGGGACAGCTCAGCACGGACACGGGGACACCAGGACATCGGGGACACTGGGTGGCACCAGGGCGGGTGGGCAGTTCATGGTGCCACGCTGCCCTGGAGGGACTGGGATAACCTGGGAGGGACTGGGATGGACTGGGATGGACTGGGAGGGGATTGGGAGGGACTGGGATGGACTGGGCAGGACTGGGATGACAGAACCAGCTCAGAGCTGGTGACACTGGGACCCCCCAAGCCACCCACAGTGACACCCTGGGCCCCCCAGGTGACAGGTGACACTTACCCTGGGACCCACGAGCCCGGGGGCTCCGGCTTCTCCAGGAACGCCCTGCGGGAAGGGGACAAACGGCTTTGGGGTCACACCGGGGGGATTTGGGGGATCCCGATCCCACCTGGGCAGAACAGGGGGGTCTCACCTGATCTCCGGGTTTGCCGCTCTCACCGGGGGGACCTGGCGGCCCTGGCAGCCCCTGGGAGGGGACAGGAGCCACGTGAGGAGTGACAGCGAGACCCCGGGGGCTGGGGTGGCAGCACCCCGACCCCAAACCCCAAACCAGCCCCAAACCCCAAATCAACCTCAAACCCCAGATCCCAAACCCCAAACGCTAAATCCCAAACCAACCCCAAACTCCAAATCCCAAACCCCAAATCAACCCCAAATCAGCCCCAAACCCCAAACCAACCTCAAACCAACCTCAAACCCCAAACCCCAAACCCCAAACCCCAAACCCCAAATCAACCCCAAACCAACCTAAAACCCCAAATCAACCCCAAATCCCAAATCAGCCCCAAATCCCAAACCAACCCCAAATCAACCCCAAACCAACCTCAAACCCCCAACCTCAAACCCCAAACCAACCCCAAACCAACCTCAAACCCCAAATCAACCCCAAATCCCAAATCAGCCCCAAATCCCAAACCAACCCCAAATCAACCCCAAACCAACCTCAAACCCCAAATCCCAAACCCCAAACCAACCCCAAACCAACCCCAAACCAACCCCAAACCCCCAACCTCAAACCCCAAACCCCAAACCAACCCCAAATCAACCCCAAACCCCAAACCTCGGTGCTCACCTGGAAGCCCGACGGGCCGGGGGCTCCCTGCTCTCCCCTCTCCCCTGCCGGGCCCTGCGGGACGGACGCTGCTCAGTGACCCCAAAAACCTTTGGGGTTTCAGACTCCCCCCGCCCCGAGATTTTGGGGGTCCCAGCACCACCCGGGCTGGGGATCTGAGGGATTTGGGATCCCCCCAGCGGAGCCGGGGTGGGGTTTCAGCCCAGCTTTGGGGTTTTCAGCCCCAGCCCCGTTGCACTCACGGCAGGTCCCGGCGGGCCGGCGGCTCCGGTCTCTCCGTCCTTGCCAGGAAGTCCCTACGGAGAAAGAAAAACCCCACTGAGCCCCAAATCCCATAAAAACCCCGTTCCCGCCTTTCCCCACCTCGGGGTGGAGTTTCCTCCGCCGTTAGGGCAGCTCGAGGCGGGTTTTGGGGTTTGTGGGGACAGAAGAGCTCACCCTCAGCCCCGGCGCTCCGGGAAGTCCTTTTTCCCCGGCTTTTCCAGGCTCACCCTACAAAAGGCAGCAGGATTTGGGGTTTTCCAGCCCCGGGCAGAATTCCCAGGGTTTTTTTTGTTAGGGGTGAGGTTCGTACTCACGTTGGCCCCTTTGGGACCGGGGAAGCCCATAACGCCCGGCTGGCCCCGAGCCCCCTGCGGGCCGGGGGGTCCGGGGCGTCCGTCCTCGCCGGGGGCACCCTGTGGGGACAGCGGGGTCAGCGGGGACAGGAGCCAGCCCCGAACCCTACAGAACTGCAAACAGCCCCACACCACCCCAAACAGCAGCAAACCCCAAACAACAGCAAAACCTAAACCATCCCAAACAACCCCAAACAACTGCAAACAGCCCCAAACCACCCCAAACAGCAGCAAACCCCAAACATGAAACAGCACCAAACCCTACAGAACTGCAAACAGCCCCACACCACCCCAAACAGCCCCACACCACCCCAAACCCCAAACAACACCAAACTCCAAACACCAAACAGCACCAAACCCTACAGAACTGCAAACAGCCCCAAACCACCCCAAACAGCCCCAAACAACAGCAAAACCCCAAACCCCAAACAGCACCAAACCCCAAACAGCACCGAACCCTACAGAACTGCAAACAGCCCCAAACCACCCCAATCAACACCGAACCCCAAACAGCACCAAACCCTAAGCCATCCCAAACAATTGCAAATTACCCCAAACCACCCCAAACCCCAAACAACACGAAACACCAAACCCCAAACCACCCCAAACAATTCCAAACAACCTCAAACCCCAAACAATTCCAAACCCCAAACCCCCAACGGGCTCTCACTCACTGTGGGGCCGACTTTTCCTTGGGGTCCAGCGTCGCCAGGGCGGCCCGTGAGCCCCTGTGGGGACAAGAAGGGTTTGGGGACATCCCTCAGCGTGACCCCACGGCCACGGGGTGACCCCAAAGGGCGCCTGTGCTCCCCCCAAAGAGCGGGGAACCCCAAAAAAGGCCTTAATGCCGAAGGGTGTCTTGGCTAACCCCAAAAGGGCCTTAACCAACCCCAAAAGGGCCTTAACCAACCCTAAAAGGGCCTTAACCAACCCCAAAAGCACCTCAGCGACCCCAAACCCACCTTAACCAACCCCAAAAGTGCTTTAACCAACCCCAAAAGCACCTCAGCCACCCCAAACCCACCTTAACCCCCCCCAAGCCACCTCATTGACCCCAAAAGCTCCGTAAGCGACCCCGCCCGCCCCGTGCCGGTTTTTGGGGTCGCCGCTGTCGCTCACCCTGGCTCCGGGCAGCCCGGGCTCTCCGGGGCGTCCGGGGTCGCCGGTGGCTCCTTTGGGGCCGGCCAGGCCGGCGGGGCCGCGCTCGCCCGGGGCCCCCTGCGCACGGGGAGGGGTTTGGGGTCAGTTCGGAGGGTTTGGGGTCAGTTTGGAGAGATTTGGGTCAGTTCAGAGGGATTTGGGGTCCGTTCGGAGGGATTTGGGTCAGTTTGGAGAGATTTGGGTCAGTTTCTAGGGTTTGGGTCAGTTTGGAGAGATTTGGGGTCAGTTCGGAGGGTTTAGGTCAGTTCAGAGGGTTTGGGGTCAGTTTGGAAGGATTTGGGTCAGTTTCTAGGGTTTGGGGCCAGCTCAGAGGATCTGGGGTCAGTTCAGAGGGTTTGGGATAAGTTTTTAGGGTTTGGGGTCAGTTCAGAGGGTTTGGGGTCAGTTCAGAGGGTTTGGGGTCAGTTTGAAAGATTTGGGGTGTGTTCAGAGGGTTTGGTATCAGTTCAGAGGGTTTGGGGTCAGTTCAGAGGATCTGGGGTCAGTTCAGAGGGTTTGGGGTCAGTTTGAAGGATCTGGGGTCAGTTCAGAGGGTTTGGGATAAGTTTTTAGGGTTTGGGGTCAGTTCAGAGGATCTGGGGTCAGTTTTTAGGGTTTGGGGTCAGTTTGAAGGATCTGGGGTCAGGTTTTAGGGTTTGGGGTCAGTTTGAAGGATCTGGGGTCTGTTCAGAGGGATTTGGGGTCAGTTCAGAGGATCTGGGGTAAGTTTTTAGGGTTTGGGGTCAGTTTGGAGGATCTGGGGTCAGGTTTTAGGGTTTGGGGTCAGTTTGAAGGATCTGGGGTCTGTTCAGAGGGATTTGGGGTCAGTTCAGAGGATCTGGGGTAAGTTTTTAGGGTTTGGGGTCAGTTTGGAGGATCTGGGGTCAGGTTTTAGGGTTTGGGGTCTGTTCAGAGGGTTTGGGGTCAGTTTTTAGGGTTTGGGGTCAGTTTGGGGCTGCCACCCCGGCCCCCCCGGTGTCCCCGCAGTCCCACCTTGGGCCCCGCCAGCCCGTCCTGCCCGGGGAAGCCGCGGTTCCCGGGAGCGCCCTGTGGGGAAAAGGAGGATTTGTGGGGTCAGGGGAGGGGGTTTTGGGGGATCTGGGTCAGTTTTTGGGTTCAGGGCCGGTTATTGGGGGGATTTGGGTCAGTTTTGGGGAGGATTTGGGTCAGTTTTTGGGGAGGATTTGGGTCAGTTTTTGGACTCAGGGCTGGTTTTTGGGGGAGGTGTTGGGGGTCAGTTTTTGGGATCAGAGCCAATTTTGGGGGGGGATTTGGGTCAGTTTTTGGGATCAGAGCCAGTTTTTAGGGGGTGTTTGGGTCAGGTGTTTTTGGGATCAGGGCCGGTTTTTAGGGGGTGTTGTGGTCAGGATTTTTGGGTTCAGGGCCGGTTATTGGGGGGATTTGGGTCAGTTTTGGGGGGGATTTGGGTCAGTTTTTGGGCTCAGAGCCAGTTTTTGGGGGAGATGTTGGGGTCAGTTCTTTGGGATCAGAGCCGGTTTTTGGGGGAGATGTTGGGGTCAGTTTTTGGGATCAGAGCCGGTTTGTAGGGGGTGTTTGGGCCAGGTTTTTTTTCGGGCTCAGGGCCGTGTTTTGGGGTCGAGGACACCGCAGACCCTCTCTCCGGGCGGCCCCAAAGGTCCGGCAGCTCCGGGTTCTCCGCGCGCTCCTCTCTTCCCCTCCTCCCCGGCCGGGCCGGGGGCGCCCTGGGGTCCTGCGGGGCCCTGGGGAGCAGGAGGAGAAGGGATCAGAGGAGCCTCCATCGCCTCCCCGAGCCCGCGGGGACAATAAATCCCAGTGTCCCTGCAGTGTCCCCACGGTGTCCCCGCAGTGTCCCCCTGGTATCTCCCTGGTGTCCCCCCGGTGTCCCCACAGTGTCCCCACAGTGTCCCTGCAGTGTCCCTGCAGTGTCCCCACAGTGTCCCCACAGTGTCCCTGCAGTGTCCCTGCAGTGTCCCTGCAGTGTCCCCCTGGTATCTCCCTGGTGTCCCCCCGGTGTCCCCACAGTGTCCCCGCAGTGTCCCTGCAGTCCCCCCGGTGTCCCCCTGTGTCCCCCCGGTGTCCCCGCTGTGTCCCCCCCGTGTCCCCCCTGTGTCCCCCCTGTGTCCCCCCTGTGTCCCTGCAGTCTCCCCGGTGTCCCTGCAGTGTCCCCCCTGTGTCCCCCCGGTGTCCCCCCGGTGTCCCCCCTGTGTCCCCCCGGTGTCCCCCCGGTGTCCCTGCAGTGTCCCCCCTGTGTCCCCCCGGTATCTCCCCTGTGTCCCTGCAGACCCCCCGTGTCCCCCCGGTGTCCCTGCAGTGTCCCCCTGGTACCTCCCTGCAGTCCCCCCGGTGTCCCCCCGGTGTCCCCCCAGTGTCCCCCCGGTGTCCCCGCTGGCGCCGGGGCTCGGCGGGGCCCCATTGACGGTGCCTAATGAGGCGAGGGGGGAATGTCCCCAAGGCGGGGCAGGGACAGCTCGGGGACACCAGAACACTGCGGCCATTGTCCCTCTGTCCCTCCTCTGTCCCCCGACACCGGCCCCTGCGCGAGGGGGGGACGCTGCCCCTCGAGGGGCCTCATCAGGGGAACGGCTCCGAGGGGCCGGGGAGAGGGGACGGGGAGGGACACGGGGTGGGATGAGGATGGACACGGGGAGGGACACGGGGTGGGACACAGGGTGGACATGGGGAGGGACACTGGGGTGGGGATGGACACTGGGATGGACACGGGTGGAAACTGGGATGGACACTGGGATGGACACAGGGTGGGGTAGGGATGGACACTGGGGTGGACACTGGGATGGGATGGACACTGGGATGGGATGGGGATGGACACACGGATGGACACTGGGATGGGGATGGACACTGGGATGGACACGGGTGGAAACTGGGATGGACACTGGGATGGGGATGGACACGGGGATGGACACACAGATGGAGACGGACATGGGGATGGACACGGGTGGAAACTGGGATGGACACGGGGATGGACACAGGGTGGGGTGGGGATGGACACTGGGGTGGAAACTGGGATGGGGATGGACACACAGATGGACACACGGATGGACACGGGGTAGGGTGGGGATGGACACTGGGGTGGAAACTGGGGTGGACAGTGAGGGGCCAGGGATGGACACGGGGTGGACACTGGGATGGACACGGGGTGGGATGGGGATGGACGTGGGGATGGGCGTGGGGATGGACACAGGGATGGACACATGGATGGACACTGGGATGGACACTGGGACGGGCAGTGAGGGCCCAGGGATGGACACCCCGTGGACACTGAGGGCCAGGGCTGCACCCCCGGCCAGGGGCTCTGCTGTCCCCAGCCCGGACTCACCGTCTCTCCCTTGGGTCCCGGCTCGCCTTTGAATCCCGCGATGCCGGGTTCGCCCTGGGGAGGGGACACGAGGTCACAGCGTCCCCACGGCTGTCCCCACCCCACCCCAACCCCATCCCAACCCCATCCCAACCCCATCCCACCCCAATCCCACCCCATCCCTCTCAGGGGTCAGGCCCAGGTGACCCTGGAGTGACCCTGAAATGACCGGGGGGTGACTTTGGGGAGGGGACACCCAAAGGGGAAAGGTGCGAAGGGGGCGTGGCCTGAGTAAGAAGGGGCGTGGTCAGTGTTGGGGTGTGGTCAGTGTCAGGGTGTGGTCAGTGTCCTGTTGTGGTCAGTGTTGGGGTGTGGTCAGTGTCGGGGTGCGGTCAGTGTCGGGGTGTGGTCAGTGTCGGGGTGCGGTCAGTGTCGGGGTGCGGTCAGCTGATCAGTGTCCTGGTGTGGTCAGTGTTGGGGTGTGGTCAGTATCAGGGTGTGGTCAGTGTCCTGGTGTGGTCAGTGTTGGGGCGTGGTCAGTGTCCTGGTGTGGTCAGTTTCCGGGGTGTGGTCAGTGTCCGGGGCATGGTCAGCTGATCAGTGTCCTGGTGTGGTCAGTGTCCTGGTGTGGTCAGTGTCGGGGTGTGGTCAGTGTCCTGGTGTGGTCAGTGTCGGGGTGTGGTCAGTGTCAGGGTGTGGTCAGTGTCCGGGTGTGGTCAGTGTCCTGGTGTGGTCAGTGTCGGGGTGTGGTCAGTGTCAGGGTGTGGTCAGTGTCCTGGTGTGGTCAGTGTCGGGGCGCGGTCCCTGGGCGTGGCCGCTCCCGGGGGTCCCGGGGGTCTCTCACCGTCTGTCCCTTGGGTCCCAGCGGGCCGGTGGCTCCCTGGGGTCCGGGGGGGCCGCGGGGGCCGGGGAATCCTGGAGCGCCGGCGATGCCTGGAGCGCCCTGGGGACACCGGGGGACGTCAGGGACCCTGCGCAGGCCCCGTGTGCCCCAGAGTCCCCCAGAGTCCCCTCAGTGTCCCCCCAGTGTCCCCCATCCCTGAGTGCCCCACGACCCCCAGGGGACACCAATGTCCCCAAATCCCAGCGCAGCCCTCGGCACCTGCTCCTCACCCCAGGCCTGGGACACGCCACCCCCATCCGTGTCCCCCTGTCCCCTCCCTGTCCCCATCTGTCCCCTCCCTGTCCCCCTGTCCCTTCCCCACGCTCGTCCCCATCTCTGTCCCCGTTCCTGTCCCTTCCCTGTCCCCATCCCTGTCCCCGTCCCCATCTCTGTCCCCCTGTCCCCCTCCCCATCCCCATCCCTGTCCCTGTCCCCATCTCTGTCCCTGTCCCCATCCCTGTCCCCGTCCCCATCTCTGTCCCCCTGTCCCCCTCCCCATCCCCATCCCTGTCCCTGTCCCCATCTCTGTCCCTGTCCCCATCCCTGTCCCCGTCCCCATCTCTGTCCCCCTGTCCCCATTCCCATCCCCATCCCTGTCCCCTCCCCATCCTCATCCCCATCCCTGTCCCTTCCCTGTCCATGTCCCCATCTCTGTCCCCATCCCTGTCCCCATCCCCATCCCCGTTCCTGTCCCCATCTGTCCCCATCCCCTCCCTGTCCCTTCCCTGTCCCCATCTCTGTCCCCATCTGTCCCCATCCCCTCCCTGTCCCCGTCCCGGTCCCCGCTCACCGCCGATCCCTTCGCTCCGGGGATTCCGTCCGTCCCTGGGTTCCCCTACAAGCAGAGCCCTGCTGAGCTCCGTGCCTCAGTTTCCCCGCACGCCGCTCCCGGCTCCGGGGACAACGCGGAGGTGACAAAGCCACGCAGGGTGGGGGGCGAGGGGGGGACAGGGGCACTTACGGGGGCTCCGGCGGGGCCGGGCGAGCCGGGGGTCCCGGATTCTCCGCGGGGACCCTGGGCGCCCTCGGGTCCTCGCGCTCCCGTGGGTCCCGCTTCACCCTGGGGCGGGGACGGGAGGTGACAAAGCGGCTCGGGGCGGGTGACACCGCCACCCTCCCGTCCCCAGCGACACCACCCCTGTCCCCTCACCTTGGAGCCGGGGGCGCCGGGGAATCCGGGGGCTCCTGCGGGGCCGACGGGACCCTGGGGGCGACAGCGGCGTGAGGCTCCGGGGGGACCCCTCGGGGAAGGGGGGGACACGAGGCTCGGGGTCTTACCGGGGGTCCCGCCGGGCCGGGGAGGCCGTCATTGCCGCGAGCACCCTGCGGGGAGACGGAGCCGGGGGTGACGGGGGGTCCCCGGCGTGGGGGACGCGTCCCCTCCGTCCCGGTGCCACCCCCGGGTGCCACCCGTGTGCCACCGCCGCACTCACCGCAGCGCCCGAGGGGCCCGGGCGTCCTCGCTCTCCGGGCAGCCCGCGGGGACCCTGTGGGGACAGCAGGTGACAGGTGAGGCCCGGGAGAGCGGGGCGCGGCTCTGCCCCTCGCCCGGCCCACCCGGCCGTGCCTCAGTTTCCCTCCGGCGGCGCCGCACTCACCATGGGCCCGGGGGAGCCGTTCTCGCCCGGGGAGCCGGACTCGCCCTGCGGGGAGGGGACACAGGTGTCACACAGCTCGGGGACGGCCGCCAGCGCACCCCGGGAATTGTCCCCACCGCCTCTCTCACCTTGGCTCCAGGTGCTCCAGCCTCTCCCTTAGCGCCGTCCAGGCCGGGGTAACCCTGGGGACAAGAGACAGCGGGGTGACGATGGCACGGCCACGCCGGGGCACAGCGATGGGGACAGCGAGGGGACAGCGAGGGGACAGCGAGGGGACAGCGAGGGGACACAAACTCACCCGGTGACCTTTGACTCCGGGCAGGCCGGGGGTGCCGGGGAAGCCACGAGCGCCCTGTGAGCAGCAAACGGAGAGTTGGGGACACGGAGGGGACACAGAGGGGACACAGAGGGGACACGGAGGGGACACGGAGGGGACACAGAGGGGACACAGAGGGGACACGGAGGGGACACGGAGGGGACACGGAGGGGACAGCGGCGGCTTTGTCACCGGTGCCACGCTCACCTGGGGGCCGGGGGGGCCGCGCTCGCCGGATTTCCCAGGTTTGCCGGTTTCGCCCTGCGGGGAAAATGGGATTTATTTCAGTTCTGAAGGCTCGGTAGCACACACACAAGAACACAAAAATACAAAATAATGTCACTTTTTTTGTGGTTTTTTTGTTTTTTTTTCAGCCCCGCCTCGGCTCCCGGAGGTGCCGCCGCGGCTGAACGGTGTCACCGGTGTCACTCACGTCGTCGCCGGGTTTGCCGGGAGGTCCCGGAGGTCCCCGGGGACCCATCGGACCCTGGGGAGGACAGAGAGGGGGTGAGCGGCGGGGGGGGGGGGGGCGGTGCCCGATTTGGGGACATCTGGGGACATTTGGGGACATCTGGGGACATCTGGGGACACTCACAGCAGCGCCGGGCTCGCCGGGCTCGCCGGGGTTGCCTTGGAATCCTTGGGGACCCTGCGGGGACCAGGTGACATCAGCGGGGGCGGCAGCAGCCGGCCCGGACACCCCGGAATTTGAGGAGGGGGCTCGATACTCACGGGAGAGCCGGAGGGGCCGGGGGGGCCGCGGGGTCCCATGGGGCCCTGGGGGGACACAGAGATGTCACACGGGGTGGGGACACCCCCCCCCAAAGCCCCCAAAATGGGGGGTCCTGGAGTGGGGGGGCTCAAATGGGATCGGTCTGCAGGGGTGGGGAGGGGGGATTTGGGGTGAATTGAAGGGATTTAGGAGGAATTGGGGGGATTTGGGGGGGTTCATGGGGATTTGGGGTTTTTTGGGGGGTGTTTTGGGGTGAATTGAAGGGATTTAGGAGGAATTGGGGGGATCTGGGGGGGTTCATGGGGATTTGGGGGTTTTTTGGGGTGAATTGAAGGGATTTAGGAGGAATTGGGGGGATCTGGGGGGGTTCATGGGGATTTGGGGTTTTTTTTGGGATTTTGGGGTGAATTGAAGGGATTTAGGAGGAATTGGGGGGATCTGGGGGGGGTCATGGGGATTTGGGGTTTTTGGGGGGGTTTTGGGGTGAATTGAAGGGATTTAGGAGGAATTGGGGGGATCTGGGGGGTTCATGGGGATTTGGGGGGGATTTGGGGTGAATTGAAGGGATTTAGGAGGAATTGGGGGGATCTGGGGGGGGTCATGGGGATTTGGGGTTTTTGGGGGGTTTTGGGGTGAATTGAAGGGATTTAGGAGGAATTGGGGGGATCTGGGGGGGTTCATGGGGATTTGGGGGGGATTTGGGGTGAATTGAAGGGATTTAGGAGGAATTGGGGGGATCTGGGGGGGTTCATGGGGATTTGGGGGTTTTTGGGGGGGGTTTTGGGGTGACGTTACCATGGGTCCCTGCATGACGCCCATCTGAGCCCCTCCAGCCTTCTCGTCGAAGCCCCCGGCCATCTGAGCCGCGAAGTTCTGCCGGGGAAAGGGGGCTCAGCACCCCGAGACCCCCCCAGAAAAACCCCATTTCCCCTCAGGAAACCCCAGTTCCCATCCAGACCCCACAACTCCCATCAAATCCCCACAATTCCCATTCAAACCCAAAAACTCCCATCAAATCCCAACAACTCCCATCAAAACCCAAAAACTCCCATCAAATCCCAACAATTCCCATTCAAACTCCACAATTCCCATCAAAACCCCACATTTCCCATCCAAACCCACAATTCCCATTCAAACCCCACAATTCCCATCAAATCCCAACAATTCCCATCCAAACCCCACAACTCCCATTCAAACCCCACAACTCCATTCAAACCCCACAATTCCCATCCAAACCCACAATTCCCATTCAAACCCAAAAACTCCCATTCAAACTCCACAATTCCCATCAAAACCCCACAATTCCCATCCAAACCCCACAATTCCCATCCAAACCCCACAATTCCCATCAAAACCCCACAATTCCCATCCAGATCCCACAATTCCCATCCAAACCCCACAATTCCCATTCAAACCCCCCAAATTCCCCCCAAACCCCATCCAGCCCCCCTCCCCAAATACTCACCCCCCCCAATCCGGGCGGTCCCGGGGGTCCCGGGGGTCCGGGGGGTCCGGGATTTCCTGGAGTTCCTGGTTCCCCATCCCTGCCCCGGGGGCCGGGGGGGCCCTGCGATGAGGGGGGGGGGACAAAAAAAAGGATTTTTATTTTTTGGGGGGGTCTCAGAGGATTTTGGGGGGTGGGGTTTTGGAGAATCACAGGGGAATTTTGTGGGGTTTCCTGTTGATTTTTGGGGGTTTTTTTGGGGGGGAGGTCGAAGAGGATTTTAGGGTTTCAGGGAGGGTTTGGGGGGGTCACGGTGGATTTTTGGGGATTTTTGGGGGGGGAGGTCAATGAGGATTTTAGGGTTTCAGGGAAGGTTTTGGGGGGTCACGGTGGATTTTGGGGGGGTCACGGTGGATTTTTGGGGAGGGAGGTCGAAGAGGATTTTAGGGTTTCAGGGAGGGTTTTGGGGGGTCATGGTGGATTTTTTTGGGGGGTCACGGTGGATTTTTGGGATTTTTGGGGGGGGAGGTCAAAGAGGATTTTAGGGTTTCAGGGAGGGTTTTGGGGGGGTCACGGTGGATTTTTGGGGATTTTTTGGGGGGTCTCTCTCTCACCTTCTCGCCCTTCTCGCCGCGGTCCCCTCGCTGTCCCTGCTCACCTGCGGGGCCCTGGGGGGGACGGGAGGAGCAGGATGGGGGAGAAAGGGGGGGGGTCAGGAATCCCCTCCCCCTCCTCAGCCCCTCCCCCGCCCCCCCCAAACCCCCCCCCAAAAAATTCCAGGGATTTCCCAGCCTGGAGCCGCTCGCACCTGCGGGCCCGGGGGTCCTCGGGGTCCTACGACCTGCGGGGACACAAAGGGGAGGGGGGCGACATCAGGGCTGGAGGGGTCCCGACCCCTTTTTGGGGGTGTCTGAGCCCCTTTTTTGGGGGGGTCTCTGCTCCACTCACATCTTTGATGTCACCGGGTTCGCCTTTTTGTCCCTGTGAGGAGAAGCGAAGGGTGAGAGTCTGAAACGACCCCAAAATTCCTCACCCTGACCCCCCAAGGTCCAAAACCACCCCAAAATTCCTCTCTCTGACCCCCCCCAGGACTCGAAACCGCCCCAAAATTCCTCACCCTGACCCCCTCAGCATCCAAACTCACCCCAAAATTCCTCTCTCTGACCCTTCAGGGTCCAAAACCGCCCCAAAATTCCTCACCCTGACCCCCCCAGGACTCAAATCCACCCCAAAATTCCTCACCCTGACCACCCCAGGGTCCAAACCGCCCCAAAATTCCTCTCTCTGACCCCTCAGCGTCCAAAACCACCCCAAAATTCCCCTTCCTGACCCCCCAGGACTCAAATCCACCCCAAAATTCCTCTCTCTTCCCCCCCCAAGCGATGAGAACAAAATCACCCCAAGATCCCACCTGAAGCCAAACAAAGGTTGAACCCAGAGACCCCAAAATTCCCTCCAACCCCCCCCAAAATTCGCGACAATCGCCCCCCCCCAAATTCACTCACCTTGGGGCCGGGCTTCCCTGTAAGGAAACACACCCCCCCCAAAAAAAGGGAAAAAAAAAGAAAAATAAAGATAAATTAATGGGGGGTCACAGGAATTTGGGGTGGGGGCGACACGAGGCGGCTCCGTCCTGGGAGGGGCTGTTGGGCCAAACTGGGGGCACTGGGGGCTCCCCAAAGCGGGGCCAGCAGCGAGGGGGGGGCTCAGGCGCTTTTCCTCTTTTTTTTGGAGGATTTTTTTGGGGGTGCTGCTCAACCCTTTCATCCCCTCCCCAGCCGGGGCAGGGAAGGGTTAAAAAAAGGCAACTTTGGGGCTTTGGGAGGTTTTGGGGGGAAGCGGATTTTGGGGTGAAATCCCACAATTCCCACAATTTCCGGGGGTGCAAAATCCCCTCCCACCACCCTTTCCCCGATTTTTTTTTTTCTGCCTAAAAACCTCCCCAAAACCTCCAAATTTTCAACCGGGGCTTAAAAAAAAAAAAAAACCTCGAGGATTTTTAATTTTAATTTTGTTTTTTTTCCCCCCCCGGTCGATTTTTTTTTTTTGGGAGGAGAGGTTTTGAAGTTGCCTTTTCCCCGCGTGGTCGCAGCATGGATGGCTCCATCCATGGCCCCGGGTAATTTATTTATTAATCGGCGAATGAAGGGAAATAAATAAATTACAACCGCTGGGCTGCTCGCTGGGGCAAATGGGGCAGCATTCTCCGAAGGGGATCTCGGGGCTGGGGCAGTCCCGCAGCTCCTCGCAGATGATTTCGTCGCACAGCACCGTGCCCGTGTCGCACACGCAGATCCGGCACGGCTCCGGCTTCCACACGTCCTTGTCGCTGTAGCGGTGCCCGTCCTGCAGGCAGCTGCCAGCCTCGGCTGCGGGGACAGCGCGGGGACAGCGTGGGGACAGCGCGGGGACAGCGTGGGGACAGGCAGGAGGGAGGTGGTGGCACTGCCAACCCCATCCTGCCCAGCGGGGACAACGTGGGGACAGCGCGGGGACAGCCAGCAGAGGGGTGGTGGCACTGCCAACCCTGTCCTGCAGGCAGCTGCCAGCCTCGGCTGCGGGGACAGCGTGGGGACAGCGTGGGGACAGCCAGCAGAGGGGTGGTGGCACCGCCAGCCGTGTCCTGTCCAGCGGGGACAGGGTGGGGACAGCGCGGGGACAGCCAGGAGGGAGGTGGTGGCACTGCCAGCCGTGTCCTGTCCAGCGGGGACAGGGTGGGGACAGAGCGGGGACAGCGCGGGGACAGCCAGGAGGGAGGTGGTGGCACTGCCAGCCTCGTCCTGTCCAGAGGGGACAACGTGGGGACAGTGCGGGGACAGCCAGGAGGGAGGTGGTGGCACTGCCAGCCGTGTCCTGTCCAGCGGGGACGGCGTGGGGACAGCCAGCAGGGGGATGGTGGCACCGCCAGCCCCTCTCTGAGCCCCCCAAACGAAGGGGACACGGCCCCGAGTTGTGACATCGCTCCCCCCGAATGTCCCTGAGGTCCCCGCAGCTCTGGTGGCGCCGCTGTCCCCAGGGGCTCGGGGACAAGGGGTGTTGATGTGACCCGGAGGTTCCCGGGGGGCTCCCGGGGTCCCCAGGAGGTGCCTCGGGGTCCCTGGAATGTCCCCGGGGGTGTCCCCAGGACAGGGCTGGCCCTCAGGGACCCCCCTGTCCCCAGGCGGACCCTGTGACCCCAACCGGACCTCGCTGTCCCCCAGTCTGTCCCAGTCTGTCCCAGTCTGTCCCCAGCGTGTCCCTGCTCCAGCTCATCCCCCCCGCTGTCCCTCTGTCCCCTCACTGTCACCTGCTGTCCCCGTGTCCCACCTGTGCCCCCCCCGGCCATCCCCGCTGTCCCCAAACTCCGTCCCCCATTGTCCCCACCGTGTCCCCCACCCGCCACGTGCCACCCTCCAGTGTCCCCCGATGTCCCCAGCTCCCCTCGTGCGCTCCCCCCCTGTCCCCCCCCGCGCCACCAAGGCTGTCCCACATTTCCCGGACACTTTCCCCGCTGTCCCCACGCCCCGAGCTGTCCCCTCCCCGCCACACCGAAACTTTCCGCGTCCGCCTCACGCTGTCCCCGCTCCCCGAGCCGTCCCCTCCCCGCCACACCGAAACTTTCTCTGCCCATCCCAAAACGTCCCGGAGCGTCCCCGCTGTCCCCTCGCTGTCCCCATTGTCCCCTCGCTGTCCCCCCGCTCCTCCCCTTCGCCACCTTTCCCTCAACGTGTCCCCCTCACCCCCCCCGCCCCCGGCGATGCCCCAAATCTTTCCGCTCCGTGTCCCCTCCTGTCCCCTCCGTGTCCCCTCCTGTCCCCTCCGTGTCCCCGTTCCCGTCACTCACGGAGGTCTCGGTCCTGCGCGGCGGCGGCGGCGAGGCAGAGGAGGAGGAGGAGGAGCAGCAGCCGCGGCCGGGGGGCGGCTCCGGTGCCGGTGCCGGTGCCGGTGCCGGTGCCGGGGGCCGGGCCGTGTCCGGGCATGGCGAGGCGCTGCGCCCGATCCGCGCCCGGGGCCGGCAGTGCCCGCTCGGAGCCGCGGCCCCGTTTAAGTGCCGGCCCCGCCGCCCCCCCGGAGCTGTAACCCGAGCCGAGCCCCCCCGGACCTGCCCCCGGTAGCTCGGACCCTCCCCGGCCCCCGAGACGGGCCGGCCCTCCCCAGCCCTGCCCGGGCCCCCCGCGCCCTCCCCCGGCCACCGCCGGGCCCGGAGCGGGCGGAGGGAGCCGGGATGGGGGGGCGGCGGTGTGGGGATGGGGGGTGCGGGGTTTGGGGATGGGGGGTGCGGGGTTTGGGGGATCTGGGGTTTGGGGATGGGGGGTCTGGGGGTGTGGGGATGGGGGGTGTGGGGTTTGGGGTCCCGGGTGTGGGGAGGGGGGGTCTGGGGGTGTGGGGTTTGAGGATGTGGGGTTTGGGGATGGGGGGTCTGGGGTTTGAGGGTGTGGGGTTTGAGGGGTCTGGGGTTTGGGGGTGTGGGGTTTGAGGGGTTTGGGGTTTGGGGGTGTGGGGTTTGAGGGGTTTGGGTGATCT
Organism: Delichon dasypus; assembly: GCA_037837765.1. NCBI lineage: Eukaryota > Metazoa > Chordata > Aves > Passeriformes > Hirundinidae > Delichon > Delichon dasypus. The sequence goes on along the minus strand of JBBAXF010000012.1, from coordinate 4,311,543 downwards.
GGGGTTTGGGGATGGGGGGGTCTGAGGATGGGGAGTTCGGGGGGTCTGGGGTTTGAGGGATGTGGGGTTTGGGGTTTGGAGTCTGGGGGTGTGGGGGACGTGGGTGTGGAGTTTGGGGACTGTGGGGTTTCGGGAGTTTTGGGAAGTGGAGTTTGGGGATGAGGGGTCTGGGGGGTGTGAGGTTTTGGGGGGTGTCGGGTTTGGGGTGTTTGGGATTTGGGGGTCTGGGGAGTTTGGGGGGATGTGGGGGGCGAGGCCCATCCTTCCCCACCCCACCCCACCCCGTTTTTACCCCACCCCATCCCATCGCCGTTCCCGTCCCATTCCCGGCTCCTGGGAAAAGCGGGATCCCCCCGAGCCCGCCCCGCCCCGGGACGCCCCCTCCCCCCAGCTCCGTCCTCCCCCTCCGGGGCCCCCTCGGGCCCAGCCCCGACCCCTCCCCCCTTTCCCTGTCCCCATTCCCGGCGGAATTCCCGGCAGGAATTGTGGCATCAAGGTGGGGGACACGGAGAGGAAAAAAAAACACCCTGACCCCAAACCCAGCGCGGCGCGACCCCAAATTCCCCAACCTGGATCGGGGCCCGGGACCCAAACCCCCCCCAAATCCCCCCCCAAACTCCCCAAATCCCCCCCAAAATTCCCCCCCCCCCCAAATACCTCATAAAACTCCCCCAAATTTTTTGGAGTTTGGGGGGATTTGGGGGGGATCCGAGGGGGTTCTGGGGAGGGTTTGAGGGGAATTTTGGGGTGATTTGAGGGGGACTGGGGGGGGTCTTGATGTTTTGGGTGGGATTTGAGGGGGATTTGAGGGAGACTGGGGGGGATCCGAGAGGGTTTTGGGTGCGATTTGAGGGGAATTTGAGGGGGATTTGAGGGATGATTTGGGGGGGATTTGGGGGGGATTTGAGGGGAATTTGGGGGGGATCCGAGGGGGATTTGGGGGGGATTTGAGGGATGATTTGGGGGGGATTAGGGGGATGATTTGAGGGATGATTTGGGGGATGATTTGGGGGGGATTTGAGGGATGATTTGGGGGGGATTTGGGGGGATTTAGGGGAGTTTTTTGGGGATTTTTCTTTACCTGATTTTGAGGAGTTTGGGAGGAGTTTTCGGGGGGTTGAGGGCGGTTTTGGGGATTTCGCAGCCCCGGCAGGCGGAGGAGCGCTCGGTGCGGCCGCTTCCCGACGGAGCAGAAATTCGGGAATAAAGCCGAGGGGCTGCGCGACCCCTCCCCAGTTCCTGGGGGGCTCCGCTGCTGTCCCCGGAGTGACAGAGCCGGGACGGGGCTGGGACAGCGCAAACCCCCCAAAAACCCCCAAAATCCGGGATGGGGACATCGGGTGGGGACAGCCCCCGCCCTGGAGCGGGGACACGCAGGTGGCACTGGTGGCAGTGGTGACACTGGTGACAGTGGTGGCACTGATGGCTCTGGTGGCACTGATAGCACTGGTGGCACCGGTGGCACTGATCGCTCTGATGGCTCTGGTGGCACAGGTGGCTCTGGTGGCTCTGGTGACACTGATGGCTCTGGTGACACTGGTGACACTGATGGCACTGGTGGCTCTGGTGGCACTGATGGCTCTGGTGACACTGGTGGCACTGATGGCACTGGTGGCAGTGGTGGCACTGATGGCACTGATGACACTGGTGGCACTGGTGGCTCTGGTGGGGCTCTGGTGGCTCTGGTTTTGTCCCTGATGTCCCCGGTCCCTGATGGCATCTCCAGAGCCCAGGGACAGAGGGGACAGGAGGGGACAGAGGGGACAGGAGGGGACAGGAGAGGACAGAGGGGACAGGAGAGGACAGGAGGGGACAGAGGGGACAGGAGGGGACAGAGGGGACAGAGGGGACAGGAGGGGACAGAGGGGACAGGAGGGGACAGAGGGGACAGAGGGGACAGGAGAGGACAGGAGGGGACAGGAGGGGACAGGAGGGGACAGGAGAGGACAGGAGGGGACAGAGGGGACAGGAGGGGACAGGAGGGGACAGAGGGGACAGGAGGGGACAGAGGGGACAGAGGGGACAGGAGAGGACAGGAGGGGACAGGAGGGGACAGGAGGGGACACCGGGCCGGGGGCGTGGTTGGGGACCGCTCCGCCCCCATTGTCCCCATCCCCGATGGATTCGGGATTTCATTTTCCCACCCCAAATTCCCCAAATCCCTCAATTCGGGCTCAGAGCTGCTCTGGGAGCGGAGGAAAATCCCATTTTTACCATTTTGATCCCATTTTAATCCCATTTTGATCCCATTTTGATCCCATTCCCCCCATTTTCACTCCAATTTCGCCCCATTTTTGTCCTTTTTGGCCTCCATTTTTCCTCCCTTTCAGCCCAAATTTTGCCCCATTTTTTTGTCCCTTTCGGCCCAGTTTTGAACCCAAATTTCCTCGTTTTCGCCCCATTCAACCCAAATTTCTGCCCAGTTTCTTTTTTACCCCATTTTGGCCGTTTTAATCCCATTTCCCCCACTTTTACACCAAATTTTTGCCCAATTTCTGCCCCATTTTTCCCCTTTTCCCCCTCATTTTTCCCCCTTTTCCTCCCTCCTCTCCCAATTTTTCCCCAAACCCCCCAATCCCATAAAAACCCCAAACTCAAATTGGGAATTCCTCATTTTTTTCCCCTTAAAAATTTGACTTTTTTATCAAAAACTCCCCCAAAAATCCCATTTTTTTTGCAATAACCTCAGATCCGGCCCCAAATATTTCCCGGGATCCTTTTGGGATCGGGGAGCAAAAAAGAAATAAAAAAGGATTTTTGTCCTTCCCACTTTCCAAAACTTCTGATTTTTTTTTCTAAACTTTTCCCTCCTCGTTTTCTTTGCGGCCGTTTCACTCTGTATTTTGAATTATCCCGGGAAGAAAAAAAAAAAAAAATTATTTATTTTCTATTATTATTATAGTATAAAACATTATTTTAGTATTAATTTTTTTTTTTTTTTTGAGCTTCGATTCGATTTTTTAAGGGGAATTAAACCCCACCCCAACCCCAAAATTCGATTTTTTAAGGGGAATTAAACCCCCCCCAACCCCAAAATTCGATTTTTTAAGGGGAATTAAACCCACCCAACCCCCAAATATCCCTGATATTCATTTTTTTAACTGTAAAATCACAAAATCCCCTTTTAACCCTTAAAAAACAAAAAATCCCTTTTTTCCCCCCCCTCATTTAAAACCTTCCCCAACCGACAAAAACCCCCAAAATTCGATTTTTTAAGTGGAATTAAACCCATCCCAACCCCAAAATTCGATTTTTTAAGGGGAATTAAACCCATCCCAAC